>ML281871.1:631-58851 GCA_005239495.1 Nicotiana undulata | reverse complement strand
CCCCCAGACCCTCATTCTTCACGACTCACTCTCTCTCTATCTCTCTATCTCTCTCTGTGATGCTCTAGTTCTCTCTAGAAGTCTCACTGACTTCTCCTTCTCCGATGAGTTCCATCCACCCTCTCCGGTTGGTTTCTCACCGGAAACCTTGGGTCTTCATTATCTCATGGGCATCCACACCCCTTGTACCGGTCCAGTGATACTCTGGGGCTCTCAGGCGAACCTGGAGCGGTCCAACTCATCTCCCATGGTCCCATGCCATCTTTCCGGCCTCCTTGGCCGTCTGAGTAACGATCTACGACCTACTCCGGCTTAAGCCGGTGCCACCTCTGAGGTTTTTCTTTTTCTATGGGTTCCACGAATCCCTAATGCTATGATTCTTCAACTTATTTTTAGATCTACAGTATTATGAAGCTTTTCTACATTTCTTTTCTCTGAAAACCCCATCTTTTAGAGATTCTTGCTATTTCAAAATTAGGGTTTCCTAACCCCTTTCAAATATGTTTTCTTACTTATGATTTTAGTGACTTATACTGTATGTGGAATGATTCTTTTATGTTTTATGGCTCTCTAAGCTATTATGCTAAAAGCCCTATTTTTTTTAGCCCGTTCGATTATGTGTGCTTGTTTTCATGTGAAGTCGTTCATATATTCTCTGATTCTTGTCGCTAGGGACTCAGTCTTATTGTTCTGTGATTCCTTGCCTGGGGTTCCCTATTTTTGTGCTATTAATTATCAATTTGATATTGGTTAATGATTGTTTGCCTGATGATCACTATTGACTCTGTGTATCTCTTTGCTTAGCCGTGATATTTTTATCGAACCTGTGATTTTGTATATTCTGTACTGATTTTCAAAATATTCCCTTACTTATGTGATACTTTCCTTGATTATACTGGGTTCCCTGTAATTGTAATTGCATTCGAAATTTTCTCGACTGATTTTCAGAATCAATACCATACTTTGCTTTATGAATATACTATTAGTTTGACTTCCCTTAATTATGTACAATGTATTTGGCTCTTATTATATGCTACATGATTTCATTGCCTTAATATAATAAAATCAGTGTTATAATCAATTCCTTTTCCTTATTTAGCCATGATTGCACCGTTTGAACTTGGCTCCCTAATTAAGGGAGTCCAGTGTCTTAATTGATACTAATTGGTTATTATTTTCATAATTATGCACTCTTTCTCTATATTCCTCACTCGTTTTCAACACTATATATACTCTGTCTTCACTCTTTGCATAACACACACAGATACATTGAGAACACTGATACATTAGTACATTGCATATCACCAAGGCATACTCGAAACTCAGAACATTGACATTGTTCTGAGTCTTCTTTGTTTTCATATACATCCTCTCCTGACTACTCAGTCAAGACTGAGTAATCCTTGTTGCTCTCTTGCTTCTGTACACTGCTATCTTGTTGCTCTCTCTCTCTTGTTCTGCATACTACTGTTTTTTGCACCATCTCCTTGCATTTTGTTGTTCCATACCCTTGACTGGTATGTCCCTAATTTAAGTTTACAGTACCTCAACACAATATGTTTCAGTTCCTGCTAATATACTTGGTGTTCCTTTTGTGCTTTATTTTATGGTTCTATTATCTACCATGTAATTAGCATGACTCTATGATGCCCTTCTCCCTTTTAGTCTAATAGGTATTCTGCTTTCCCTTTTGTGATCCAATGTGACCCTGTTTGACTCTTATGTAACTAGCATGCATGTTTACCTATGTGGTTGTGTTTCTCCTGTCTCAACATGACCATTGTTTCTTTTATGTTTTCATCCTCTACTTAGCTTCTAATACTGCAGGCCTGTGCCCCTTCTACTTGATGCCTAAATACAGTATAATTCTGACTCCATACCTAATATACAACTCTGCTAATATGTGATGCTTTGTGACAACTATGTGATAATTATTTGAACCTGTAACTCTGTTCTACTACTAGCATGTGAATTAATCGTCCCCAACTCCCTATCCTTGTTTGTGTTTGTCTTCTTGAACTCTCTATATGTTGAATTGTGGTTGCACTACCTCTTTTCTTTTGTAAACTAGTTTTCATAAACTCTTACATTGTCCTCTGAAGTTATATTTCAAAAACTGTTACTTCAAACTACTTTCAAACTCAACCCTTTTAAACTACAAACACATCTCACTACTCTTAGACTTTAGGTTCAGCCCCCTTCGTGTGAGCACTGCCTTCGGGACCCCTGAGTACCCATTGAACTCTGACACACAAGGTTGGCATTCCACACTGCACTTTTTCATTCCTGGCTATGGAAATTGGGTGTGAGCACTGCCTGGGATCCCCTGAGATCCTTAGGAACTCTGACACACCTGGGTTACAAGAGGTCTTGGCATATGGCATGTTGGATCTGGTACTTGGGCCTACTGTTAGGCTCTCTATAGTGTAACTTCTTAATTTTCTTATTCATTTGTGTAATTTATGCAACAATGGTCTGTAATAACATGTAAATGAATAATTGGGGCTTAATAGTAAATATGGGAGGGGACTATGCATGTTTAGTAAAGTGCGGGTAGAGACCATGACTATAGGATTTTACTTACCTGTGTGTGCAATAGATATCATGCTTAGGACATGCATACCATGCATTAGAAATCATGTTTAGGTTCTTTATTTCAGCATATTTATTATATTCAGGTCATTTTATAAGCCCCGTTCACAGTTAACAACTATAACAAAGTAATAAACTGCTATGACGTTGCTGCTACTGCATTTTCATAAGTACCACATTTTAGAAATCATGTTTTAGGTATTCATGTGTGCATTAGATACCATGTTCTATAGGATTTTTCCTTCAGCATGTTTGTTATTATGTGAACACCTAGTCAGTATGTATCAGATCTGGTAACCTCGCTAAAACTGTGCAAAAATGGCTAAAATATGTTTCCGCAGGTTCGATGTATTCCATGTCTTTAACATCAGGGTCAAGGACTTGCATTTCACTAGTTTGACTCTCATAAGACAAATAATCAGTATCACGAACGCCTAGGCAAACCTTAGGCCCAATGACATGAAAATCAATTGTTTTATGTCTTGTTTGTATTAAAAGAGATATGTAGAACTAATCAGTCTCTTCTGAGATCCTTGGAACTTCGTTGTTTGTCATTGTTTTCACTTCTGCTTTTCCTAACAACCGATGGATTTTCCCAAACAATTATCCCTTCTACAAAATCATTCTGTTTGAATCCTTGCTCTATTTTAAATTTACTGGTTTCTGAAATAGTTTACTCATTCTCCTTTTATTAAAGTTTTCTTAAACTACTGACTTCTACTCTGCTTTGAACTGCTGAATCTTTTAAAGTCATTTCCCCTTTTGGATCACTCTGTTATTTTAAAATCATGCTTTACTGATTTTTCTAAAACATCCCATTTACTTTTACTAGGAACTTCATTAAACTGTTGTGCACTTTTCAAATCCTGCTCCTGTCTTTAAATTACTGGAATCTTAAAATCAATCATTCTCTTCTTAAGACTACTCTGTTTTAATTGAATTCCCTGCCTTAGTTACTGATTTTTCAAAGAATCAGTCCTCTGCCAAAATTGTTGAAACTTACTGTTTCCACTCAAATCTCATGTTTTAAGTTCTGATTTTGAGACCTTTGTTGTGTTCGAGTCATGCTATTTATGTGTTTACTTGTGGAGGGATCTGTGAGCCTCTTATCTGCCTTTGTGTGCTTCCCTATATCTGAAGTTCTAAATATTTTTGTATGTCTCTTAGAGTTTATCCTTTAAACCTAGGGGTTCAGCCTAGTACTCCCCTTATAGGATTAGTAGTCCTAAACACCCTCCGGGACTTATAGAACGGGACGGGTAATAGCACGCAATAAGCTTCGTGACCAACACACGCGTTTTAAATACCTTAGCGGGGTGGGGAAGGGTAGAATATGGATATGATGACCGGTGCGCTAATACCACGTGTAGCCCCTCTTCGAGGCGTGACATACCAGGTATTGCATTGATGTGATCCATGTTGCTTTAAAACCTAGGACATTTTCATGATTTTACTTTGCTAATCTTTAAATTTCTTTTAATAATTTCAGTATTTACTTGAAATCCCCTCTTACGTGAGCCTTGCTTGTCATTTGTTTACAGTCCAAATTCACAAAACTACTTGGCTGGGACCCACAGTTGTGGATCTTGAGGGGTGCCTAACACCTTCCCCTTAGGATAACTTCAAGCCTTTACCCAATCTCTGGTAATGCAAACTAGTTTATGAGTTAATTATTTCTAGGTGCCCTAACGCACCGTAAAATCGTTAGGTGGCGACTCTTCCTTAAACCGTTTACTTTAAGGAGTTGTCCAGAATGTCATGAAACTCGATCTCTGCGTACCTAAATCGTGCGAGGAAAAAGGGGGTGCGACAAGCATCAGTAGGATTCTTTAAATAGATGGCCACCGTCTTGTCGGCCTTGGCTTGTATTTCTTTGGCTTCGGCTCGGGCTTCCACAACTTCGGCCTTTTCCTTCGTGAGATCAGCCTCAAGATCGGCTATCCTGCCCGCCTGAACCAAATTTCTCTCTTGAGCATTCCGAAGTTTAATTTCAAGGGCAGATACCTTTGTCAATGCATCTTTTTTGGCCGCAGCAAGGATATCCATCTGTTCCTTCCATTCATTGCATTCAGAGTTGACTTCGTCGACCTCACCCCAAAGGCCTTCCAGCATCTCCACCTTTTGCTGCAACTGATACATCGAAGTGTTAGCCTCCGAAGACGGGAGAGGGAGTCCATATTTTTTCAGAACTAAGGTTACTTGCTTCTCTAGCTTGTCCTCGTATTCCAGAGCTCTGGTCAACTCCGATCGAAGATGCCTCAATTTATTTTCCTTCTTGCCACAAGAAGCCTGAGTGATCTCTCCTCGTTTGAGGATCTACGCAATTCAGCCTTACAGTGGCGCAGTTCAGTCTTGAATTTATCGAAGGCCTACATAAAGGAAAGATCGATTAGACAAATAAGGAAGTATGACGTCGGAAAAATTATAGTGTTATTAAAAACATACAATTGAGAAAAGACGCTGAGCCTCCTCGAAGATCAAGTTCGCGTCCTTTGGTTCGGCCTCATCGACCCCGGCAAAGCAACACTGGAAAGGGTCATTTTCACTCGAGACTCTGCCTAACTCGGGCGTCTTCAGGTTCTAAGCATCCCTCATGGCATCTTCGGAGAAGGCTGGAAATGAAGGTGAATGACCTGTTGTCACGGCCTCGGGGAGATCACCCGAGGTGCTTTGTTCAGGCATAGGAGCTTTGAAGCTCGTCCCCTTCGGAGTATTTCCACAAGTCTGACAAGCAGTCACCAAGTCAGGTGATGCAGGGCCTTCATCCTTTTTCTCTTTGGGAATCCTTCTTCGAGGCTAAGGGCCTCGGTTTCAACAGGCTTTCTAGCCTCGGAAGACTTTCTGGTTCGAGCCACCAACATCGAACCCTCCACCTCGTCGACATCGCAGTCCATGGACCGGTGGAGAAATTTAAAATCCTCGTTGATGACAACATTTTTCTTGCACCTCCGAACAGGCTCTGCTTCGCTTTGAATGTCCTCACTCTTCGAGGATCTTTTTCTCTTATTATCCTTATTTTGTTTTGAAGCTGAAGGTCTCTCTTCCTCCCCGAGAGGGGGCGGCCTCAACTCGGAGAACTCGCCAATACCGCGACAGAGGAGTTAGGTCACATGAAGAAAGGTATTTTTACTAAAGAAAGAAGTATTATAACAAGTACCGTGGTGCTTCGCCTCCCACTTGCCCTTCGACAAGTCTCGCCACTTACGTTTATCGTATGTTGAAGTAACTTCCAGATTCAAGCCCAATCCTCGAGATCGAGGACCGCATTAGGCATCCACGGGACCGATGTGGAGAGGAAAAAGAACAATTATGTGAAGTTTAGCAAAAGTGATGAAAAAGAAATAACACAAAGCATTTTACTCACGTGTGAAGTTCCATTTATCGGGTAACAGCAGGAACTCCTTGGGAATGACATCGATTGTCCTCACTCGGATGAATCGACTCATCCAACCTCAATCTCGGTCTTCGTCGTTACTGGTGAAGAAGGACTTGGTGGATCGGCGTTGGAGTTTGATTAGACCTCGAAAATGTTGAGGTCGATATAATGGGATGAGGTGGTTGAGGGTGAATTCGATCCTGGCCTTTTTAATGAAGAACCTCATCATTAATATGATGCGCCAGAAAAACAGATGAATCTGGGTCAGGGTAACTTGGTACCTTTAGCAGAACTCGAGCACGAGTGGGTCGAGGGGACCTAGTGTAAAGGGGTATGTATACACGCTCAGAAACCCCTCTACATAGGTCGTGATATCCTCTTCACGAGAGGGTATTTGCAGAATGACCTCCTCCACCCATATTCACTCTCTCCTCACAGCTTCGAGGTGTCTTTCCTCGATATATTGTATGTACCTCGATGCGTGTTCTCATCGGCCGGGGACATCGGGAGGCTTCACTATTATGAAGTCCTTCTTCAAGGAAAAATTGCTCAGTATCATCTCGTTAAGCGCCGGCGGTTTACCATCATCCAAACGGGAAGTAGAAGTGGAGGTTCCTTCTTTCTGAGGAACGGATTTGGAAGTTTTGGCCATAATTTCTTTAGAAAAAAAGAAGGAAGAGATGAATATACCGGCAAAGTTTTGAGCTAATACGGCGGAGGAACTGGTTGTTAAAGGGAAGTTTATAGAGGAAGATAGGTGTTTCAAATTGGTAAAGTTCTCAATGAGAAAAGGGAGAAAGTATATATAAGAGGAAAGCGGCGGCTGTTTATTGATACTGATGGTCGACCGGCTCTGACGAGCAATTATGGCTTGGGGAAGAGAACCGACAAGGCGCTTCGGTCACTTCAGCGCTTACATCATAGGAGTGATGTAATCATAAATGGCATCAAACAATCGAGAATTCAAATCGTTTCTTATCATTTCATTATAAGAAACACGGGGACTATCGGTCGATATCGGAGAGCCCAATTTGGAAGTCTAAATTATGCTCTGAGCCCGAGCTCGGATGACTCGAAGTAAAGGTCGAACCCAATCTGAAAATGGACGCCTCAAGAGAGCAAATCGAAGGCCTGACATGGCATACCTCGAGGCAGCATAATCTCGATGACACTCAATAAAGAGCGGGAATTTCTCAAGGAAACGTGGTTAGGGCGTGATTTATGAGATAAGGTTTGTACGAAATAGTACAAATCCGTACTAGGCCGTTATACAGTTGTACCAATGATATTCTTTGTCATAATTAGAAGTGTACCATATTGGGGTTTTCCCCTCCTATATAAAGGGGACCCCACTCATTTGTAAAAGGGAGATCATTCACTGCAATAGAATATTCTACTCTGCTTTTTCTTGTTTAACGTGCTCTACAATTGTTCCTAAGCTTTATGTTCGTCATTTATTGTTAATACTTTATTGCTATTAACTCACCTCGAGATCCGAGGCTACCGAGCTCGAGGCCCCTATCCCTTTGGCGACACTGGTTTGGTTTAATATTTCTTCTCACTTACACTAATTATTTCTTGATTATCTACTAGTATTGGAATAAATCACATATTTTTAGAACCACAAATAAAATATAATTGTTGTTACCATTTTCGAGGTAAACATACGTGATATGCATTTTTACTTTAATTGGGTGAATCTTAAGGTTAACTTTAGTTAGGCAACATTTGGTGCAGGTAAGTATTTACTGTGCCTACTATTTGACATTTATAAGTACTCCTCGAACTAGTTGATGGAGAAGCAATGCTCCTACTATTTTGTATTTTTTGTGCATATATATATTATTAATTATCCAATTAATTAGAACAATATAAAAAAAACTAGTTGATGATGAAACCAAAGGTAACTTGTAAACGCCACGTGATTTTAGTGTGATAAATATGAGAACTGGCCTTAATTAATAATCATAATAAAGAGTTGTGCTTCATGTTATGAGATTGTTTGAATTATAACATGTCACGATCCCGAATTCCCACCTTCGAGATCGTGATGGCGCCTAACATTGTACTTGTTAGGCAAAAAGTCAACAAACGTCAACCCCCTGGATCGCTTGGTCCAATCCCGAAGTTCAGATCAAAACCCGATTACCCATTCACCCCGAGCCCGGTTATGTAATTTATTTTGGAATCCGACCTCAATTTGAGGTCTAAATCCCCAATTACAAAAATCCCTAATTCTACCCTAACCCCCAATTTCCACCATGAAAACACAAGATTTAGGTTGAAATCTAAGGAAATGCAATGAAGGATTGAAACAAACTAGTTTAGAATCAGTTACCAATGATTTGGGGAAGAATGTTCTTTGGAAAATCGCTTATAGTGTTCCTTGTTTTGAAAATATTGAAGAATGAGCAAAAATCATGTCTATGTCCCATTTGATCAGTTGCAGATGTTGCATTTGCGACCTTGGGTTCACAAATGCGAACCCCGTAAATGAAAAAAATCCATCGCAATTGTGAAGACCATCACATCTCTGCATTTATCACATTTGCGATGAAATGTTCGCAAATGCGAACACTGACCCTCCGCAAATGCGACCACTTGATCGCAATTGCGATCACTGCCCCCTCCTGACCCACTTCGCAAATGCGAAATATATTTTGCAAATGCAAACATCTTGTGGCCCATCTACTCTCTCGCAAATGCGAACCCATCAGAGGTCGCAAATGCGATTCCTGATCTCGCAAATGCAAGATCAGCGGCATGCACCAGAATTGAAACATCAGCAACATTTTTAAGTCCAATTTTCACTCTGTAGCCTATCCGAAACTCACCCGAGCCCTCGGGGCTCTAAACCAACTATGCACACAAGTCAAAAAATGTCATACGAACTTGCTCGCGTGTTCAAATCTCCAAAATAACACCTAGAACTACGAATTGAACACCAAATCAAATGAAATTTTCAAAACAAAACTATTAAACTTCTATTTTCACAATTGGGCGTTCGAATCACGTCAAATCAACTTTGTTTCTCATTAAATTTGACAGATAAGTCATAAATAAAGTATTGGACATATATCGAGTTCCAATCCAAAATACGGACCCGATATCTAAAAAGTCAAACCTTGGTCAAAGTGCGATAACTCGAGCTAGGGACTTGTGAAATCGATTCTGGGCATACACTCATGTCCCAAATCAGTATGCGGACACACCGGGACTGTCAAAACATGAATCCATGTATGTTTGATCAAAATGTTGACCGAAGTCAACTCAAATGTATTTCAAGATAAAAATTTCTATTTTCTCAAATTTTGAACATAAAAAATTTCCTGAAAAATGCTCGGACTACGCACACAAATCGAGGAATACTAAAATGAGATATTTAAGGCTTCGGAACATAGAATTGGGTTCTAAAACATTAGATGACCTATCGGGTCATCACATGCTCCACCTCTAAACCAGTTGTTCTTCCTCGAACGGACATAGAAAAGTACCTGAACTGGTGAAAAGGTGGAGATATCTACTCCGCATGTCCGATTCAGACTCCCAAGTAGCTGCCTCGACGAGCTGACCTCTCCACTACACTCAGACTGAAGGATAACTCTTCGACTTCAGCTGATCAACCTGCCGGGCTATATTAGCGACTGGATACTCCTCGTAAGTCAAATCCTTGTCTAACTGGATAGAGCTGAAATCTAATACATGGGACGGATCGCCGTGATACTTTCGGAGCATGGATACATGGAACACCGGATGAACTGCTGATAAACCTGGTGGCAACGCGAGCCTGTAAGCCATCTGTCCCACTCTATCAAGAATCTTGAAAGGCCCGATATACCTAGGGCTCAACTTGCCCATCTTATCGAACCTCATCACACCCTTCATGGGTGATACCCGGAGCAACACTCTCTCTCCGACCATAACGAACTCTACGATCGGCATAACTTTTTTGCCTGGACTGAGCTGCGGAAGTCGATCCAAAATAATCTTGACCTTATCCAAGGCATCCTGTACTAGAGTTGTACCCAACAACCGATACTCCCCCGGCTCGAACCATCCAACTTGCGTACAGCACCGCCTACCGTGTAATGCCTCATAGGGGGCCATCTGGATGCTCGACTAGTAGCTGTTGTTGTAAGCAAACTTTGCAAGTGGAAAGATTTGATCCCACGATTCTCTAAAGTCTATAACACATGCACGAAGCATATCCTCCAATATCTGAATAGTGCGCTCGGACTGTCCGTCCGTCTGAGGATGAAACATTGTGCTCAGCTCAAACCGTGTGCCCAACTCACGCCGTAATGCTCTCCAAAAGTGCGAGGTGAACAATGTACCTCGATCAAAAATTATAGACACGGGCACACAATGAATACGGACGATCTCGTGGATGTAAATCTGTGCCAACTCTTTGAAGAATAGGTAACTGCCACAGGAATGAAGTGCGCTTACTTGGTCAACCTATCTACAATGACCCAAACTGCATCGAACTTCCTCTGAGTCCGTCGGATTCCAACAAAAAAATCGATAGTGATACGCTCCCACTTCCAATCAGGAATCTCTAATTTTTGAAGCAAACCACCAGGTCTCTGATGCTCAAACTTTACCTGCTGACAATTTAGACATTGAGCTACATATGAAACTATGCCCTTCTTCATTCTCCTCCACCAATAATGATGTCGCAAGTCTTGATACATCTTGGCGGTGCCCGGATGAATAGAATACCGAGAATTATGGGCCTCCTTAAGAATCAACTCACAAAGTCCATCCACATTAGGCGCACAAACATGACTATGCATCATCGAAACTCCATCATCTCCAATAGTAACCTGCTTGGAACCACTGTGCCGCATTGTGTCCCTAAGGACCAACAAACAAGATCTATCATACTGCCGATATCTGATGCGCTCAAACAAAGAAGACGGAGCAATTGTTCAAGATAGAACACAGTTGGGCTCCGAAATACCCAGCCTTTCAAACTTATTGGCCAAAGTCTGAACATCTGATGCAAGCGGTCTCTCACCGACTGGAATGTACGCAAGGCAGCCCATACTCGCTGCCTTTCTACTCAAGGCATCGGCCACCACATTGGCCTTCCTGGGATGATACAAAATAGTGATATCATAGTATTTCAATAGCTCGAACCACCTCATCTGCCTCAAATTGAAATCCTTTTTTATTGAACAAATACTGAAGGCTCTGATGATCCATGAAAACCTCGCACGACACGCTGTAAAGAAACTGCCTCCAAATCTTCAGCGTATGAACAATGGTTGCCAACTCTAATTCATGGACATGGTAATTCTTCTCATGAACCTTCAATTGCCGCGACACATATGCAATCACTCTACCATCCTGCATCAATACTTCACTGATCCCAGTACGGGATACATCACAATATAATGTATAAGATACTGAACCCGTGGGCAACACCAACACCGGCGCCGCAGTCAAAGCAGTCCTGAGCTTCTGAAAGATCGCCTAACACTCGTCTGACCATCTGAATGGGGCACCCTTCTAGGTCAAGCTAGTCAATTGGGCTTCTATAAATGAGAACCCCTCCACAAACCAACGGTAATAGCCCATCAAACCCAAGAATAATCTGGATCTCTATGGCTGAAGTGGGTCTAGGCAAGTTCTGAACTACCTCAATCTTCTTAGGGTCCACGTGAATTCCCTCTATCGATACAACGGTCCCAAGAAAGAGATTGAATCCAACCAAATATCGCACTTTGAAAACCTAGCATATAAATGGTTGTCTCTCAGAGTCTGAAGTACAACCCAATATGTTGCACGTGCTCCTCTCGATGCGGGAGTAGATCAAGATATCATCAATAAACACAATCATAAAGGAGTCCAAATAAGTCTTGAACACTCAGTTCGTCAAATCCATAAATGTTGCTTGAGCATTTGTCAACCCAAACGACTTCACTAGAAACTCATAATGCCCGTACCGAGTCCAATAAGCTGTCTTAGGGACATCTAATTCCCTAATCCTCAACTGATGGTAGCTAGATCTCAAATTAATATTCGGAAACACCTTGGCACCCTGAAGCTGATCAAACAAGTCATCAATCTTCGGCAATGAATACTTGTTCTTGATGCTGACTTTGTTCAACTGCCGATAATCTATGCGCATCCTCATCGATCCATCATTCTTCTTCACGAACAACACGGGTGCACCCCAAGGCGAGACACTAGGTCTAATGAAGCCCTTATCAAGTAAATAATGCAAGTGTTCCTTCAATTCTTTCAACTCTAGTAGGGACATATGATATGGAATAATAGAGATGGGCTGAGTGCCCGGAGCCAAATCAATATAGAAATCAATATCCCTATCGGGTGGCATCCCCGACAGGTCTACAGGAAACACCTATGGAAACTCACGGATAGCTGGTACTGAATGCATGGAAGGAATATCCGAGCTAGAATCGTGGACATAAGCCAAATAAGCTAGACACCCATTCTCGACCATACGTCGAGCCTTCATATAAGAGATAACCCTACTAGTAGAATGGCCAAGAGTCCCTCTCCACTCTAATCGAGGAAACCCTGGCAAGGCTAAGGTCGTTATCTTAGCGTGACAATCCATTATAGCGTGATAAGGTGATAGCCAATCCATATCAAGAAAACATCAAAGTCTACCATATCGAGAAATGGAAGATCTACACTAAATCAAGACTCCCAATGGTGACCACACACGATTGATAAATGCGGCCTACAACAATAGCATCTCCCACAGGTATGAACACATACAGAGGAGCACTCAAAGAATCACGAGGCACAACCAAATATGAAGTAAAATAGGATGGCACATAGGAGTAAGTAGAACCCGAATCAAATAGAGCTGAAAAATCTCTACTGCAAACTGAAACAGTACATATGATAACAGCGTCAGATCACTCAGCCTCAGGCCTGGCTGGAAAAGCATAGAATCGGGGCTGGGCCCTACCACTCTGAACTACATCTCTAGGACGGCCCCTAGTTGGCTGGCCTCCACCTATAGCGGCCTGACCTCCACCTCTAATGGCCTGACCACCACCTTGAGATGCCTGACCCTTACCATTGGCCGGCTGAGCAGGCGGTGAAGCACCCTGCTGCCGGGACTATGGCACGAGAACCCTGATGTTGTGAATTGCTCGATGCACGAGGGCAAAATTTAGCAATGTGCCTTGGAACACCACAAGTATAACAGAACCTCGGTTGTTGTGACTGCTGACCTTGTCGACCTGAGTAACTACCCAGAAAACTCTAGAGCGGAGGTGCACTAGTAGGAGCTAGTAGTGCACTGTAGGTTAGCTAATCAGAATAAGGCATATGAGAGCCACGACTACCTGAAGCATTGTGGGATGCTTGGAGAGCTGAATAAAACAGCTTGTGAGGATGGCCTCTACCAAAGGTACCCCTGCCTCCAAATGAGGCATCGCTAAACCCATCGGAATGACAAGGCCTCTTATAGACCCTTGACCTTCTTATGCAAGAACCATATCGATTTGCCTAACGACATTGGCAGCCGCCTGAAAAGAAATCTCACTCTCAATCTCCTTATCAATCTATAACTTCATAGGCTGAGCAAGTCCCTCAATAAAACTACCTACCCTTTTATCTCTCTCTCTCTCTCTCACTCTCTCTGTAGGAAGCACAAGATTAGCATGAGAACACAGCAAAATCGACCCTATTAGTCTCAACTATCCCCATGTTCCGTAGAACCTCATGGAAGCGGTCAAGATAATCATGGGGATCCTCAAAAGGTGCACCATTGAAGTGAACTGGAAAGAGTTTGGTGAACTTGTCCAATCTCGATAAGCCCTCAGAAGACATAGTTGGCCTATCATCGGTCTGCGCCGCAACAACCGGTTGAACTACTCCGACTGGCTGAGCTGTTGGACTCTGATACTAGGGAGCCATCTGCTCCGTAGTGTGAGTAGCAGGAGTTTGTGCTCCTCCTCCAGCCTAGAAGATGGATAATACCATGGGAAATGTGCCAGTCTAGGACACACTCTCCATAAGGCCCACCAAATGGACCAAGGTATTCTGAAGCACTAGGGTGGCAATGAACCCCTCCGGAACCTGAGCTAGTCCAGCAGGAACAGTCTGGGCTGGAACCTCCTCATCAAGCTCTACCTAAAGCTCTACTGCTGGTGTTGTTGCTCGAGCTCTGGGCAGAGCCCTGCCCCGCCTCGGCCTCTGGCACAACCTAGGCCTCAACCCCTGCCGCTCGTAAGAGCTGCCACTAGGGGCTCTGGCTGCTGCTCGGCTGGAGATGCAATACATGTTCTCGCCTTTTGTGAGAGAATAAGAGTAGAAGAGTTCAATTAGCAATGAGGGAACAAAATCACACGACACATGAGAATAAAAGTGAAATTTGTTCCTAAACTTCATATCCTCTGGAAGATATGTACAGACGTCTCCGTACCGATCCTCCAGACTCTACTAAGCCTGCTCGTGAATTGTGAGACCTAGGCAACCTAGTGCTCTGATACCAACTTGTCACGACCCAGAATTCCCACCTTCGGGACTGTGATGGCGCCTAACATTTTACTTGCTAGGCAATCCAACATGAGGATTCTTTAAGCCAATATTATAAAATTTCAATAACAGAACGAATAATCAAATAGAAGCTAAAACTAAATGCGGAATAACATAAACCCATAATATATGAAACATTTCAGATCTAGAGTCATGATTCATGAGCTTCTAAGATTTACTACATACAAAGTCTGAAAGAAAATACGACTATTCTCCAAGAAAGGAAACGGTAAAATAAAGAATCTATGAAGGGACTCCAGGGTCTGTGAATGCCAGCAGATTTACTTTGGGTCTCCGACAAGCAAGTCCAGCTGCAAACATCACGATCAGCTAGGGCTGGTACCAAAATCTGCACATGAAGTGCCGAGTGTAGTATGAGCACAACTGACCCCATGTACTCGTAAGTGTCGAGTCTAACCTCGACGAAGTACTGACGAAGCTATGACAAGAAACCCACATAATAAACATGTGTAGATAACACTGTAAGTACAAGAAGACAACAATAACACCTAAACATGTACTATTAGGATGGGACATGCTAAAGTGGAAAAACATGATATAAGAGATACATCGGAAATGATAACCGGAACAATGAATATGCATTTAACCAGTGAAAACAATTAAACACAATAAAGTAAATTGCACGGCATCACCCTTCGTGCTTTTACTCTCAACCTCACAAATGAAACAAGAATATTGCACGGCATCACCCTTCGTGCTTTTACTCTCAACCTCAAAATGTAAATCAATAGACAAGATACAACATCACCCTTCTTGCATTAACTCTCGTAACATGGCACGTCATCACCATTCGTGCATTAACACTCACAATATGGCACGACATCACCTTTCGTGCATTAAAACTCACAATATGGCACGACATCATCCTTCGTGCACTAACTCTCACAACATAGCATGGCATCACCCTTCGTGCTTTAACACTCTTCCTTACCACATAACAATGAACAAATAACAACAGGTAGGTTGGATCAACAAGAACAAGTTTTACTTCCACAACGGTTCCACAATACCAATCTCTACTTTGGAATCAATGCTCAATTATCACAAAATCCCATAAACACGGTAAGAATGATCAATTCAGAAAATAACTAGTCTAAGCATGGAATACATGATCAAAGTAAGCAATAATAACAAGGAACAAGTCTCACTTGCATGCTATAACCTGACAACAACGCATAAGTACTCGTCACCTCACATATACGTTGTACCCAACATCTAAACATGTAGCAATTAGACAAACAAGTCCTAATCCCTCAAGTCAAGGTTAACCACGACACTTACCTCACTCCAAAAGGTCCACCCAAAGATCAATCACAACTTTGTCTTCCAAACAAGCCTCAAAACCAATAGAATCTACCAAACGATTCAAATTAAGCCTTAGAAACTACCCATGATTACAAAGGAAACAATTTAGGCCATTATTGAAAAGGTTTACAAAAGTCAACCCCCGGACCCTCTTGGTCCAATCCCGAAGTTCGGACCAAAACCAGATTACCCATTCACCCTCAAGCCCGGTTATGTAGTTTGTTTTGGAATCCGACCTCAATTTGATGTCTAAATCCCCAATTTATAAAAATCCCTAATTCTACCCAAAACCCTCAATTTCCACCATGAAAACACAAGATTTTAGTTTGCAATATTTGGAAATATAGTGAAATGCTGAAAGAAACTACTTTAGAATCACTTACCAATGATTTGGGGTAGGAAGGTTCTTTAGAAAATCGCCTCTAGGGTTGTTTTGAAAATTTTGAAGAATGAGCAAAACTCCCGTCTAAGTCCCATTTGATCAGTTGCAAATGTCGCATTTGCGACATGGGGTTCGCAAATGCGAAAAATTCATCGCAATTGTGAAGACCATAACATCTCTGCATTCATCGCATTTGCAATGAAATGTTCGCAAATGCGAACACCAACCCTCCGCAAATGCGACCACTTGATCCCAATTACGATCACCGCCCCCTCCAACCCACTTCGCAAATGCGAAGCATATTTCGCAAATGCGAACATCATGTGGCCCAGCTACTCTTCGCAAATGCGAACAAATCAGAGGTCGCAAATGTGATGCCTGATCTCGCAAATGCGAAATCGGAGGCCTGTACCAGAACTACAACACCAGCAACATTTTTAAGTCAAATTTTCACTCCGTAGCCTATCTAAAACTCACCTGAGCCCTCGGGGCTCTAAACCAACTGTGCACACAAGTCTAAAAATATCATACGAACTTGCTCGTGCGATCATATTGCTAAACAACACCTAGTACTACGAATTGAGCACCAAATCAAATGAAATTTTCAAAAAAAAAACTTCTATTTTCACAACCAGGCGTCCGAATCACATCAAATCAACTCAGTTTCTCACCAAATTTGACACACAAGTCATAAATATAGTATTGGATCTATACAGGGTTCCTGAACAAAAATACGGACCCGATATTCAAAAATTCAAACCTTAGTCAAACTTTTCAAAATCATTAAGCCTTTACCTTTCAAATTTCTACAAAGTACGATAACTCGGGCTATGGACTTCCGAATCGATTTCGGGAATTCGCCCAAGACCCAAATCACGATACGGACCCACCAGGACCGTTAAAATACGAATCCGGTTCCATTTTCTCAAAACCTTAACCGAAGTCAACTCAAATGGATTTCAAGGCAAACATTTCATATTTTCTCAAATTTTAACATAAAAGCTTTCTGGAAAAACGCCCGGACTGCGTGCATAAAATGAGATATTTAAGGCTTCGGAACACAGAATTGGGTTCTAAAATATAAGATGATCTATCGGTTCATCACGTAATGTTATATCAATCATTAAGGAGAACCTCTAAATATCTCAAATTATGGGTTTATCAAGACTAATTCAAAAATAATAGGTCATACCAAAAATTCGCAAAATTTTAGTTAAGCATAAAAGTGAGAAACCAAAGATGCTTCTTACTTCTTTTTGTTTCTTCGCTCGCAAGTGCGAACGAGTAGCAGACATCCAGATTTCACGTGCACACCACCAATCCTATGCTATCAACATAAATTGTATGCAGCAGTTAATATATATATATATATATATATATATATATATATATATATATATGTAAATCTCGTCAGTTCTTTCAAAAGCGGCTATATGGTATCATTTTACCATAATCTTACTGTTACGATCCAAAATTCATCCAGTCGTGAGGGCATCTAACCCAACCCGCTAGGTAAGCCAATTTAACAACTAATAAGTTTCAATAATAATTAATAAAGCAATTAAGTAACGAAATATCTTAATCTTATATATTCTCCAAGAATTGGTTGTACAAATCATGGGCTTCTAAGAATAGAATTTACAAAGCTGGAATAATTAATTACATCATATGTTCGAAAACAACATAAACAGAATTTATATATTCTAAGGCTATAATGAACAAGAGGCAGCTACAACCGGAACACAGGTAAATTTTCAAATCCAGCTCTCGCTGATCTTAGCAACGTCCGCAGCCAACATCTGTGCGGATGGTGCAGAAATGTAGTATGAGTACAAGTGGCCCCATGTACTCAGTAAGTAACAGAGCTAACCTTAGGTTGAAAGAAGTGACGATCTAACACAAGGTCGGGTTCAATACCAAAATCCCATAACAAATGATAACAGCATAAATACAAGTACAAAAGAGGTATCTCAGAAGTAAAAATGCTCAGCTCGTTCACAGTTCTAGAAAAAGGTCATGTTTTTCAAGTATCTCAGTGAAAATCCAAATTTTTTTACTGAAAATGCCAAAAGTACGAGTAAGTATGAAAATTGTAATGTTTCAAATATCCTTTCCACAATAAATAAGATTTTCATTTTCTTTCCAGATACAAAGTGTAAAATACCTCTCTATGCCCACATATAAATGTGTGTAAAACGTCATGGATGATGTGATACCGTATAGCATGAGGAAAAAAATGTATCTCTATTCATGTATATCATATGTGCATGCAAATGTCATGTATCTCAGAGATGAATCATGTACTCCCACTCCCAGGGTACTTAATCTCATTCTCTCACACTTTTCATTCATCATGCTCAACCATTCGGTACTGTATATGGCCCATACGACCCAGGGAAGATCCATTTCGGAATATATATATCAGTGACTATCAGTCACTCACTACCGAGGAATGCCAATCCGGCCCAATGGAGAAGATCCTTCTCCAGGTATATAAATGCTTCGGACAAGATCCACGTCTAGGGAAGATCCATCGCTCAATATAATCATCCACACTTACTAGGGGTGTACAGACACCGGAGGGGCTCCTACAGCCCAAGCACTATAATCCGCACGGAAAAATCAAATGCTGCACGAACAACTCACGTGCTATAACATCAATATCTAGATCTTCATGGACAACTCACGTGTTGCACGGACAACTCACGTGCTATAGTATCATTATTCTCACAAACAGGCCACTGGCCTCACTCAGTCATCAATCTCTCCAGTCTCACTCACGGGCTCACAATTTCATGAAACTAGCCCGACAACAATGATACTATGTATCAATAAATAACAACTGAGACTAGGATATGATATGAATGCATGAATATGACTAAGTTCGAAATATCAATGAAATCAGTAAAATAACATCAAGAAACGACCACTATGGGTCCCAATAGTATTGGCATAAAGCCTAAATGTGATACCTAGAATGATTGACAACTCATTTACTTTATCGCATTGGGAAAACATGGATATTAACAAAATAGGACTACTATACAGTGTCATGGAAACAACAGAGTCCCATTTCACTTGGTGCATTCCCACACGTCTGTCACCTAGCATGTGCGTCACCTCAATATCATTAACATAACATGATTTCAGGGTTTCATACCCTCAGCACTAATTTTAGAAGAGTTACTTACCTCGAACAAGCCAATTCTAATACCGAGCAAGCCAAGAGACGCTCCAACAAAATGTCACCCCTCGCGTTCCGACCACCGAATGGCTCAAAACTAACCAAAAACAACTCAAATACATCAAGCAATACTAAAGAAAACAAACTCAATCGATAAAGGTCGAATCTTTAATGGAAATTCCAAAATCGGCAAAACAATCCAACTCAAGCCCGCACCTCAGAACCCAACAAAACGCAGAAAATTCGACAACTCATTCCATTACGAATCCAACCATACTAGTTTCACTCAAATCCGACTCCAAATAGATGTTCAAAACTCAAAATTTCACTTTACAAAATTTTTTGACAAAACCCCCCAAATTTCACTTTGAGATCATCAATCAAATGCCAAAAACGAAGATGGATTCGTGAAATATAACCAATATCGAGTATATAACACTTACCTCAATCCTTATTATGAAATTCGCCTCTAAATATTTTCCAAATCCGACCTCCCCAACTCAAAATATGACCATATGAACAAACCTTCGATATTAAGTATTTTTGCCGAGCTATTCTACCTTGTTTTGTGTGCCAAATGATCCTGAAACTTGCTTTTGATGCCTAAAATAGATTCCTTGTGAAAGATCAGTCAAGTTAGGCTTTTGAATCACTCCATTTTATCTTATAATTAAAGAGATATGTTGGTTACAATATCTGGAATAGTGTAGATTTTTAAATACGAAGTCAGTAGCAATTTCGTAATTAATCTGAAAAATCTGGCAACCTAATTCTTAGTAAAATGACCATAAAATCTTCATACGATGTCCCAATTTGATGATTCTTTTTGTTATGGCTCTGTAATTATGATGCAGATCTAATGCTTTAATCAAAACAAAAGTTGTATCTCATTTGTTCAATGTGGTACCATTTATGCTTGAAGAAATGACGTCGAAACATAAGAAAAGCGAGCGCAACACAACCAAAACCTATCTTAAACTCACCCCGATCCCCTCGGGACCCTGTACGAACAAACCAAAATGTCCCATAACATAACCCGGACCTACTCGAGGCCTCAAATCATGCATAACATCATCAAAACGACGAAACGCGCCTCAAATCAAACTTAATGAACTATCGAACATTCGACTTCCAAAAACTCGTGCCGAAACATATCAAATAAACTCGGAATGAACTCAAACGTTGCACACAAGTCCTAATACATCATACGGAGCTATCATGCCCCCAAACTACCGAGTGAAGTGTAAATTCTCAAAACGATCGATCGTGTCGTTACATTCTCCCCCACTTAAATATATGTTCCTCCTCGAACGTGCAAAGAGTTGTTCCAAAAACCATCAAATCCCCGTATAACCTTACCATGCACATACCCAGGGATGATCCCCCATCACCCTATCCCATATATGTCTGATAACACAAAATAACATAAATTTCTCAATTCAACCTAGCCCATAAGACTTAGAATCCAACTTTTTCCAACATCCAGAACTGCTTATAAGATTTGAATCTCGCAACCTACACACTGTACAAGTCTGAACAAGCTATACCAAACCGCAACCATAACCCAAGCTATAATCAGAAGATATACCACATAACCCCAATACCCGTAGCAAGATTCCCGATCACAGTAAGTGCTCAGAACAACCCAATCCCGGTAATAAACTTCATACATAACAAAACCTCATTCTAAAACCTTCGTACACTTCCGATAATGAAAGAACATACAGAAACTCATAATTATTCATCAAATCAACAAGATGTGGAGCTCCCTCTCCTTCAACAAGATATATAGCCAATTCCTAAGCCCACTCCCGATACTATCCTCCCAAATATACCGCAATAAAATCTGGTAGCACCCATCCTAGATCCGATGACTCCATCTTAACGAATACCAACAACTCTACTGACACGCAACACCAATATTACTCAGAGCCACAAATTGTGCAATCCATGCACCAATAAGCAACAATCAAAATGTATTCAATCACGAAAATGACTCAATCAAGAGAACTGTCCCACAAGCTTAATAGGTACCACCACAACACAACTAAGAACACATCACACACTGTAGAACCATAACCCACGAATCTAACACAAAAGATCGTATCCCAACCTAACTCCGCTGCAACGTGTGACCCTATCCAGACACTGGTATGTATCATATACCTCGAGCCACCCTGCTCAAAATCAATAGCCACGTGAAATTCGACATCAAGTACTCGAAGTGCATTACCATAACCACGGAGGGGCAGATAACACAATGCCACAAAACCCGAAAGAACATAACCAATACATCCTCAATCATGCAATACTCAATTACTCATCTCGCTCAAATTCTACTATAAGACCACAATAGAACCGCACCATGTGTGCCAAAAACCAACGAATCACAATTCCTCTTAGCATGGAAGAGTAACACATAAAAAAAAAATTGGTACAAGAATAAGCTCACCAACAGCCGAATGGCACATCCCTCAAAAATAGCATTATGGAGCCAACCAATCCGACTCGGCATAGAATACACATCCTAATTGGGTCTACCAATGGACCACCAAATCAACTCTGGTCACCCACAAATGGATAAAACCCCTCTGAAATTCCACAATGACTGAATCATAACACATACTATCATCTGGCTAGCTTCGGCCACAACTTCACAGCCCACAACCATGAAACAATCTCCTCATGAAAACTCCTAGTCTCCAAATCCATAAAACACACGAATCACCATATTTGAACCCAACTCCACCGCCTGACTGCCTAACATAACTCTCGTACACGATCATGCCACGAGGAATACTTTTATAATTCTTTCGTGACATATAGAAAAATTTGAATATCAATAGTCGATCAACCAGAAGAGTGTCGCAATACCAATGAAGTATCAATAAATCAAAACACAGTACCCCTTCTGAAATGTACACTCTCATCAAGCAATATCAAATACTAATATCATTCACCTAGTCATCTGAAATCGTCTATGTTGCCTAAGAATTCGGGAACTTCCTTACAAAACCAAATCGTGACCTTGCACAGGCAATATCAATCCTACATAGTACACAATACTTATTATGCCATCATATGAAAAGTACGAAAATCTCAAATTCAACCTTGAGTCCCAAGCAGAATACACCCACGATCAGTCAAAAACCTTCCGTTTGATCTCATTCAGGAGAAAATCACAATGCACAACATGTTCCACCCACCGGTAGGAAATAAACACCTCGGACCATTGTAGTAACCATCGAGAACTCTTCGAAACCCATTTGCACATAATCAAGCCATCAGAACTAAATCTCTCTAACTCAACCAAGCCAAGAAAGTTGCCAAAACCCAAGAGCATTGCCACAAAGCAACTGTAGAAACCCACCACATCATAAGCACCCAAAGAACATATACCCATTACTGTGTTGATCCAACCTACTATCAAGCTGTCCTAATTCTCCGAGTTCTTCCCGAACTGCCTTCAGATTGATATTTCTCCTTTCTAGAAGACTATGATCCTTATCCAAACGTGCCCAACAAACTCTAGCATAGAACCACACTGCCCTAAGGCTCATAAGCCACTGAATTCCCTCTTAAGCACCCCAAATATACCACAACTAAGATACCCACTCTGAAGAGACCTTCTGCGAATCTAAAGCTATTTCGTTCACCTCCCTGAATGCTGAAATGTAGAATCCATAATGATATAGAAATTCCACAACTCTCGACACCATCCAATGTAAATCTCGGTTTCTAGCCATATACAAATCTTGAAAATTCCCAATTGCTACATATAAATCTTCAATCCATTAGAACCATTCTCGAGTGTTATCCATTCTACTCCAATCTAAATTAAACTGACTAAATAGACCGAATGATTGTGCCCCATTAGCACACCAATACCCTAAGAAATAATCATACCTTAACGCGACCAAGAAAATTCCTACTCTATGCACCCTACATCCTTCACGAATAACCACTCAATCATTCCATGCTTTCCATATACCCATAGAGTGTAATACAACCCGTATCCAAAAATTCCCTTACCCGAGTCATCCTCGATCTCGACATATGCAAATCATAAATGATTAACAATTATACCTCAAACTGAAACCATTACAATACATAATCATGAAATCCACTCATTGATAGCAGGTTCTCCCCTATTTAGCTCAAAGCCATAGATCAAAACACATAATAACTCAAATACTACTGCCACAATACCATAATGAAATTCAACTGAATCCTTCATAAGCTCACATACACAACCCACATAGTACCTCAAATAATCTGAAAATTGCATTCACCCTAGTAACAGCCAAGCCAACTCCCATAAGCGATCCAAACTCAAATTGCAACACATATAATTCACTAGCAAAAGGGAACTCTCTACAAAACAACGTAGGGGATCACACAACCTTAGGACACCCCACAAGAGGTAATCCACATGCTTAGCCTTAATCTGACATCTCTTCATACCCTTTCACAACCACAATAACTATGCAATCGCTTAATCTTCCTGAGTTTGATATCAACAATACGACACGAGAACCTAATTCGTTTTGGCATTAAGCAACAGGAAAGATCCTTCAATACACTCATAACTCGGAACCATACGTCGCATCAAGACAAAAATCAAACACCCAATAGTCCACTCTGCATCTCAAGTAAACTCTTCTCGTCACATTCGAACAATCTGAACACATCTCGCATCCACATCATACTCACCACACAGTCATCCAATCACAAATTCCACTAATAGGGACACCACAGGGCATATAAGTCCCGAAAGAACGTGCACACACAATTAAAATATTCATGCTCAAGCTTCAGCCAAAGCCCGACCTCAATTCCTCCACACTAGCCCATCATCAGCACGCCCAAATCACATCTCGCACCTAAACCATGGAATCACAAGCCGTCGACGCACAGCTGATGCCAAGCGCTCATGTGCGCATACAAATGCATGGAAAGAATTCAAAGAGTTACGCTTCAAGCTGAATCAATGTCGCATGATAAGGAAAGAAAGATGGGAAGTATATCCTAAATTTTTTGTAGCCTTTCAAAGATAAGTAAGGACGTCATCATACCGATCAGCAAGACTCTACTAGACACTTGCTCATAACTTGTAGAACCTATGAACCTAGAGCTCTAATACCACCTTGTCACGACCCAAAATCCACTCAGACGTGATGTCACCTAACCCAACCCTCTAGGTAAAACAATTTAATCACTAATAAATTCTAATAATAATTAATAAACCAATTAAGTAATGAAATACCAGAATCTGATATATTCCCCAAGAACTGATAGTACAAATCATGGGCTTCTAAGAATAAAGTTTACAAAGCTGGTATAATTAATTACATCATTTGTTCGAAAAGTACATAAATAGATTTATATATTATAAGGCTACCATGAACAAGAGGTAGCTACAACCGGAATGCATGTAAATTTTCAAATCCGGCTCTTGCCCATCTCAGCAACGTCTGCAGCCAACATCTGCATGCAAGGTGCAGAAGTGTAGTATGAGTACAAGTGACCCCATGTACTCAGAAAGTAACAGACCTAACCTTAGGTTGAAAGCAGTGACGAGCTAACACAAGGTCGGGTTCAATACCAAAATCCCGCGATAGTTCATTACAGCATAAATACAAGTATAAAAGAGGTATCTTAGAAGTAAAAATTCTCAGCTCGTTCACAGTTTCAGAAAATAGTCATGTTTTTCAAGTATCTCAATGAAAACCCAAATCTTTTTACCGAAAATGCCAAAAGTACGAGTAACTTTGAAAACTATAATTTTTCCAAATATCCTTTCCACAATAAAGAAGATGTTTCATTTTCTTTCCAGATAATAAGTGTAAAATATCTCACTATGCCCACATATCAATGTATGTAAAAAGACATGAATGACGTGATACCGTATAACATGAGAGAAAAAATGCATCTCTATTCATGTATGTCATGTGTGCATGTAAATGCCATGTATCTCAGAGGTGAATCATGTACCCACACTCTTAGAGTACTCAATCTCATTGTCTCACACTTTTCACTCATCATGCTCAACCACTCGGTACTGTATATGGCCCATACGACCTAGGGAAGATCCATCCCGAAATATATACATCACTGACCATCAGTACTCAGTACAAAGGAAGGCCAATTTGTCCCCATGGAGAAGATCCATCTCCAGATATTAATTCTTCGGAAAAGATCCATGTCCAGGGAAGATTCATCCCTCAATATAATCAACCACGCTCGTTGGGGGTGTACAGACTCCGGAGGGGCTCCTACAGCCCAAGCGCTGTAATCCGCAAAGACAACTCACCTGCTATAACATCAATATCTAGATATGCACGGACAACTCACATGGTGCACAGACAATCCACATGCTACAGTATCAATATCTTCACAAACAGGCCTCCCGCCTCACTCAGTCATCAATCTCTCCAGTCTCACTCACGGGCTCACAATTTCATGAAACTAGCCCAATAAGAATGATATGATGTATCAATAAATAACAACTGAGACTAGGGTATGATATGAATGCATGAATATGACTAAGTTCAAAATATCAATGAAATCAGTGAAATGACATCAAGAAACGACCACTATGGGTCCCAACAGTATCGGCATAAACCCTAAACATGATATCTAGCATGATTGATAACTCATTTACTTTATCGCATGGTGAAAACTAGGAGATTAACAAAATAGGACTACTATCCAGTGCCATGGAAACAACGGAGTCCCAATTCACTTGGTGCACGCCCACATGCCCGTCATCTAGCATGTGTGTCACCACAATACCAATCACTTAACACCTATTTTGGGGTTTCATACCCTTAGCACTAAGTTTATAAGAGTTACTTAACTAGAACGAGATAATTCAAATACCGAGCAAGCCAAGCGATGCTCCAAAAAAATGCCATCCCGCGCATTTCGACCGCCGAACGGCTCGAAACTAACTAAAAACAACTCAAATACATCAAACAATGCTAAAGGAAACAAATCCAATCGATAAAGATTGAATCTTTAATCAAAATCCCAAAATTGGCCAAAAAAACCAACTCGAGCTCGCACCTCGGAACCCAATAAAACTCATAAAATCCGACTACTCATTCGATTGCGAGTCCAACCATTCGAGTTTCACTCAAATCCGACTCCAAATCGATGTTCAAAACTCAAAAATTTACTTTATGAAAATTGTAGACAAGACCGCCAAATTTCACTTTGAAATCATCAATCAAATGCCAAAAAGAAAGATGGATTATGAAATATAACCAAAATCGAGTATATAACACTTACCCCAATCCATATTATGAAATTTGCCTCCAAATATTTTTCAAATCCGAGCTACCCAACTTAAAATATGACCAAATGAACAAACCTTTGATATTAAGTATTTTTTCTCAGCTATTCTGCCTCGTTTTGTATGCCAAACGATCCTGAAATTTGCTTTTGATGCCTCCAATAGGTTCCTTGTGAACTTTCTGTCATGTTAGGCTTTTGAATCACTCCATTTGACCTTGTAACGAAGGAGATATGTTGGTTTCAATATTTTGAAATAATGTAGATTTTTAAATACGAAGTTAGTGGAAATTTCATAATTAATCTGAAAAATCTGGCAACCCAATTCTTAGTAAAATGACCATAAAATCTTCATACAATGTCCAAATTCGACGATTCTTTTTTTTTATGGCTCCGTAATTATGTTGTGGATCTAATGCTTTAATCAAATCAGAAATCGGATTTCATTTGTTCAATTTGGTACCATTTATGCTTGAAGAAACGACGTCGAAACATAGGAAAAACGAGCGCAACACAACCAAACCTATGCGAAACTCACCCGAGTCCCTCGGGACCCCGTACAAACATACCAAAATGTCCCATAACATAACACGGACCTATTCGAGGCCTCAAATCACGCATAACAACATCAAAAAAATGAAACGCACCGCAAATCAAACTTAATGAACATTCGACTTCCAAAAACTCGCGCCGAAACAAATCAAATCAACTCAAAATAAACTCAAGTTTTGCACACAAGTCCTAATACATCATACAGAGCTAGTCGTGCCCCAAAACTACCGAGCGAATTGCAAATGCTCAAACCAACCGATTGTGTCGTTACACTTACAAGGGTAAAAACACATAATTCTCGGTGTGTGTTTATGCATTGAGTTTTTAAAATAAAATTTTAATATTTTAATAACGTACATGACAAGAATGGGGTAGGTATTTTAGTAGACAGGGACCTCAGGGAGCTCGTGGTTGAAGTTAGGAGGGTAAATGATAGGTTGATGAGAATTAAGTTGGTAGTTAGTGGGTTTACTATAAACGTAATTAGTGCACACGCTCCTCAGGTAGGTTTGAACCATGAGTTCAAGAACCAATTTTGGGATGATTTGGATGAGATGGTGCGTAGTATCCCACATACAGAAGAGTTTTTCATTGGTGAAGATTTCAATGGTCATATTGGGTCTAGTTCCAGTGGTTATGATGATGTGCATGGCGGGTTCGGTTTTGGGGATAGGAATGAGGGAGGTAATTCACTTCTAGAGCTTTTGATTTGGTTATAGCTAACTCGAGTTTCCCGAAGAGGGAAGATCACTTGGTCACTTTCCGAAATTCAATGGGCAAGACTCAGATTGATTACCTTCTCTACAGGAAATGCGATAAAGGTCTGTGCACTAACTGCAAGGTCATCCCGAGTGAGCACCTCACGCCTCTGCATAGGCTCCTAGTTATGGACCTGAATATAAAGAAGAGTAGGAGGAAGAGGGTGGGGTGCATGCAACCTAAGATCAAGTGGGGTAACTTGACCAAGGACAAATCTCAGGAGTTAGGGGAGAAGTTGTTGGTTGTGAGGGCCTGGATGAGTATGGGGGACGCGTCTAGTATGTGGTCCATGACTGTGGATTGCATTAGGGTTGCTTCTAGAGAGGTCTTAAGGGTCACGAAGGGTTCTCTTTGGGGTCATAAAACGGACTGGTGGTGGAATGGAGAGGTTAAAGGTAAAGTGGAAGCTAAGAAAGCTTCTTATTTGAAACTAGTAGAGAGTATAAACGAGGAGGAAAAAAGGACTTATTAGGAGTGTTACATAAAGGCAAAGAAAGAGGCAAAGTTAGCAGTTACGACGGCTAAATACGCAGCATTTGCCCGATTGTACGAGGAGCTCGAGGGAAAAGGTGGGGACAAGAGGTTGTACCGGTTGGAAAAGGTGAGGGAGAGGAAAACCCGTGACTTAGACCAAGTCAAGTGCATCAAGGACGAGGAAGTTAAAGTGTTGATGGATGAGGCATTCATTAGGAGAAGATGGAAGACATACTTCCATAAACTGTTGAATGAGGAGGGGGATAGACGCATTGTGCTGGGTGAGATGGAGCACTCCGAGAGTCGGCGGGATATTGGGTACTGTAGGCGGATTACGGTAGAGGAGGTGGAAAGAGCGATGTGTAAGATGTGCAGGGACAGAGCAATGGGGCCAGACGAAATCCCGGTGGAATTTTGAAAGAGCGCGGGGCGGGCAGGTTTGGAGTGGCTCACTAGGCTGTTTAATGTTATTTTTAAGGAAAAGAAGATGCCCGAAGAATGGAGGTGGAGTATGATGGTCTCGCTTTACGAGAATAAGGGTGATATCCAAAGTTGCAACAATTATAGGGGTATCAAGTTATTGAGTCACGCTATGAAGGTTTGGGAGAGAGTGGTGGAGGCCAGGGTGAGGAGGTACGTGTCTATTTTTTAGAATCATTTTAGATTCATGTCGGGGCGTTCAACTGCGGAAGCGATTCATCTGGTAAGAAGATTAGTGGATCAGTAAAGGGAAAGGAGGAAGGATTTGCATATGGTGTTTATTGACCTTGAGAAGGAATACGATAAAGTTCCAAGGGAGGTCCTGTGGAGGTGTTTGGAGGTTAGCGGCAATCCGGTAACGTACATTAAGGTGATTAAGGACATGTATGATGATGCTAGGACTCGGGTGAGGACTGTGGGTGGTGACTCGCACCATTTCCCTGTGGTGATGGGTTGCACCATGGATCGGCTCTTAGACCATTTTTGTTTGCCTTGTCAATGGATGTATTGTTACGTCACATCCAAGGGGAAGTTCCTTGGTGCATGATATTTGCCGATGATATAGTGTTGATTGATGAGACGCGTAGCGGAGTTAACGTTAGGTTGGAGGTTTGGAGACAGACCTTAGAGTCTAAAAGTTTCATACTGAGTAGAACCAAGACAGAATACTTGGAAAGCAAATTCAGTGAGACCAATGATGCAGACGTAGAAGAGGTTAACTTGATGCTCAAGTTATCCCCAAGAGAGCGAGCTTTAAGTATCTCAGGTCTATTATCCAGGGTAACGGGGAGATTCACGAAGATGTCACACATAACATCGGAGCGGGGTGGATGAAGTGGAGGCTCGCTTTCAGTGTTCTATGTGATAGGAATATTCCGTTAAGACTTAAGGGTAAGTTTTATCGAGTGGTTGTTCAACCCGCTATGCTGTATGGAGCTGAGTGTTGGCCAGTCAAGAACTCCCACGTGTAGAAGATGAGAGTAGAAGAGATGAGGATGTTGAGATGGATGTTTGGGTGTACCAGGCAAGATAGGATTAAGAATGAATTTATCCGGGACAGGGTGGGAGTGGCCTCCGTGGAAGACAAGATGCGAGAGTCGTGGCAGAGATGGTTCGGACATGTTAGGAGAAGAAGCATTAATGCCCCTGTCAGGAGGTGTGAGAGGTTGGCCATGGAGAGTTTGAGAAGGGGTCGAGGTAGGCCTAAGAAATACTGGGGAGAAGTGATTAGGAAGGACATGGCGCTGCTTCATTTCACTGAGGACATGACACTTGATAGGAGGGTGTGGAGGTCGAGGATTAAGGTAGAAGGTTAGTAGGTAGTTTATAGTATTCACCGATAGGCTTAGTAGCATGCATTTTCCTTCATATTCTTAGACTTTTATTACGGTATGTGGTTTTGTTTGCCTCAGGTATGTATTTCATGGTGCTATTATTGGATACAATTTATCCTTTATTACGGTATTTTTTTTTTCTTCCTTGCTTGCTTCCCTCTTCATCTTCTTGCCCTTCCTGAGCCGAGGGTCTATTGGAAACAGTCTCTCTACCTGCATTAGGTAGGGGTAACGTCTGCGTATAGACTACCCTCTCTAGACCCCACATGTTGGGATCAAACTGGGTTTGTTATTGTTGTTGTTAATAATGTACATGACAAGTATCATAAGTCAACATAATTAATAATTCACACGTTTTAAAAAGGCTTAAAAATCGTCATCAAATAAAGAAAAAAATATCCGATTCTCAAATAATAGCACCTTCAAATAGAACCATAAGTTTTACGTATAAAGCAAAACAGCAAATTAAATTTTCAGAATATTACAAACAGCTCACCTTGTACTTTTTCCTATGACTTGGTCGCATAACGCAACCAAACGAGAAAAATCAACATCAGGAATCTCACTGCAAATCATTGAATAAATTAATGTGAAGAAATTATTTCATGAGAGGAACAATAGAAATCGAATTTATCGCAGAGTTAATAAATTTGATTCTTTGATAAAAGTATAGATATATGACTTTCTAGTTTAGAGAGTAATTACTACGTGTCATTATTCATTTACGATAATCCTATATGATTTGCACTACAAAATGAGAATTTTGTGCCCTCTTAGATATACATTAGGTGTTCAAACTGATCATTCACCAAACCCTGCATAAAGACAAAGTAAAGATATTTTTTAAGTCAAACTACACTTATAAATAATCAAAAGAAGACAAAAATAAGTAAGTTCAAACAAGATAGAGATAGACAAGTCAGATTAGATTCTACCTTTTTTAACATTTGGTTAATTAAGAAGTGCTAGTTGGACTTCTTTCAAAATTCTCAATGTCATAGCAGCTGCAAAAGGAGATTAAATAAAACAACTGCATAAACTGAACGAAAAAACATCTACTTTCGTCACACTAGAAAGTAAAGTGAAAATCACAATGAAAGTAATTAAGTTTAAAATGACTTGGTTTATTATAGTTCTCAAATTATAAAGTATCCCAATAGTTTGACTAATGTGCAAGACAAAAAGCAACCTCGATTCATTGAAAGAAAAAACAAATAAACACAAACGAACAAAAATTAAATAAATGAATAATTTTTGAAGGATTTGCAAGGTGCATGCTGAGGTACACGACAATCTTATAATTTTAGTCATCATTTTCAAATAACTCATATAGCCAAATTAATCTGAACTTGTTTGGAATTGAGACCTAGACGATCGGAGAAGTGAGTGATGAAAAGTCAGATCAGACTCAATGGTCGGAAAGATTACAAAAGTTTCCAACAGTTAAACCGTTTGAGAGCCTTGCGGGACATTTGAGAGTAAATGACGGGAGAAAAGGAAGACGATGGAGAGATTTAATTTAGACCGTTCGAGATTTGCGTTAGCACATTCGATAACATAGATCAATTGCAGGGAGATCTGGACTGAATAAAAAAGATCAATTCCATGCATGATATGAGAGATATTCTACGCAGTAATTGTTGTAGCATCAATATATAACTCATAATAAAAAAGTAATAATAACTGAGAAGGTGTGATGACCGGACAGGTCATCTTATGTTTTAGAACATAATTTTGCGCTATGAAGTCTTAAATACCTCATTTTAGCCTTCCTCAATTTTCGTGCGTAGTCCGGTGTTTTTCCATAAAGCTTTTATGTTAAAAACTGAGAAAAATATAAAAGTTTTGTCTTAAAATCCATTTGAGTTGATTTTGGTCAATGTTTTGAGAAAACGGACCTAGATTCATGTTTTGACGGTCCTTGTGGGTCCGTATCCTGATTTGGGACTTGGGCGTATGCCCGGAATCGAATTCGGAAGTCCCTAGCCCGAGTTATCGCACTTTGTAAAAATTTGAAAGTTGGAGGCTTAATGATTTTGAAATATTTGACTTTTTGGATATCAGGTCCGTATTTTAGTTCTGCAACTTGGTATAGGTCCAATACTATTTTTATAATTTGTCTGTCAAATTTGGTGAGAAACGGAGTTGGTTTGACGTGATTCGGACATCCGGTTGTGAAAATAGAAGTTTCAAAGTTTTCTTGAAAATTTCACTTGATTTGATACTAAATTCATAGTTTTAGGTATTATTTTTGTGATTTGATCGCGCGAGCATGTTCATACGATATTTTTAGACTAGTGTGCTTAGTTGGTTTAGAGCTCCGAGGGCTCGGGTGAGTTTCGGATAATCTACAGGGTGGATTGGACTTAGAAAATATTGTTGGTGTGTTTCAGTTTCGGTGAAAGCCTCTGATCTCACATTTGCGAGATCAAGCATCGCATTTGTGACCTCTGATGGGTTCGCATTTGCGAAGAGTAGTTGGCCACCTTATGTTCGCATTTGCGAAAAATACTATGCATTTATGAAGTGGGTTAAGGGGGTGTACAGGATCGCAATTGAGATCATGTGGTCGCATTTGTGGAAGGTCAAAGTTCACATTTGCGAACAATTCATCGCAAATGCGATGAAAGCAGAGGTGTAAATCTTTGCATTTGCGGGGTTCGCATTTGCGAACCCCAGGTCGCAAATTCGACATTCTGACACTGATCAAGTGGGACTTAGACGGGATTTTTGCTCAGTCTTCAAATTTTCAAAACACGAAACCCTAGAGGCGATTTTTTAAAGAACCTTTCTTCCCCAAATCAATGGTAAGTGATTCTAAACTAATTTCTTTCAATCTTTCACTACATCTCCTAAAGTTTCTACCTAAAATATTATTTTTTTCATGGTGGAAATCGGGAGGCTTTGGGTAGAATTAGGGATTTTTGTAAATAGGGGATTTAGACCTCAAATTGAGGTCGGATTCCAAAACAAATTACATAACGGGGCTCGGGTGAACGGGCAATCAGGTTTAGGTCCGAAATTCAGGATTGGACCAAGCGGGCCTGGGGGTTGACTTTTGTTGACTTTTTCAATAATGGCCTATATTGGATCCTTTACAATCGTGGGTAACTCCTAAGGCTTAATTTGAATCGTTTGGTTGGTAATTTGCTAGATTTTATTGGTTCGGATGCTTGTTTGAAAGGCAAAGTTGTGATTGAGATTTGAGTGGACATTTTGGAGCGAGGTAAGTGTCGTGGTTAACCTTGACTTGAGGGATTATGACTTGTTTGTCTCTTTTCTACATGTTTAAATGTTGGGTACATCTTATATGTGAGGTGACGAGTACTTATGTGTTGTTGTCGGGTTAAAGCATGCGGGTAGGACTTGTTCCTCGTAGTTTATTGGTTACTTTGATCTTGTTATCCATGCTTAGACTAGTTACTTACTAAGTTAATCGTTCTTATCGTGTTAACGGGCTTTGGTGATAATTGAGTATTTATTCAAAGTTGAGATTGGTATTGTGGAACCATTGTTGAAGTAAGGTTTGTTCTTGTAGATTCTATCTCCCTGCTATTACTTGTTCATTGTTAGGTGGTAAGGAACGGTGTTAATGCACGAAGTGCGATGCCGTGCCATATTGTGAGTGTTAATCCATGAATGGTAATGTCGTGCCATTTTGTGAGTGTTAATTCACGAAGGATGATGACGTGCCATATTGTGAGCGTTAATGAACGATGGGTGATCTCGTGCCATATTGTGAGCGTTAATGCACGAAGGGTAATGCCGTGTCGTATATGTTGATTTATATTGTCAGGCTGAGAGTAAAAGCACGAAGGGTGATGTTGTGCAGTATTATTGTTTCATTGTGAGGTTGAGAGTAAAAGCACGAAGGGTGATGTCGTACAATTTTATTCATTGTGTTTAGTTATTGTCATTGGTTAAAGTCATGTTGACTATTCTAGTTGTCATTTCCACTATATCTCTTATATTTGTGCCCCTTTAGCATGTCCCCCACCCAATAGTACATGTTTAGTTGTTATTGTTGTTTTCTTGTACATATAGTGTTATTTGCACATGTTTATTATGTGGGTATCTTGTCATATTCCCGTCACTACTTTGTCGAGGTTAGGCTCGACACTTACGAGTACATGGGGTCGGTTGTATTCATACTACACTATACACTTCTTGTGTAGATTTTGGTACTGGCCCTAGCTGATCGTGAGGTTAGCAGCTGGACTTGCTTGTTGGAGACCCAAGATAGATTTGCTGACGTCCGCAGACCTAGAGTCCCTTCCTAGTTTCTTTATTTTACTGTTTCCTTTTTTTCTAAACAATGGTATTTTCTTTTTGACTCTGTTTTTAATGAATCTTAAAATCTCGTGAGTTGTGACTCCAGATCCAAAATGTATCAGATATTATGGGTATATTATGGGTTTTATGTTATCCCGCAAATTCAGTTTTAGCTTTTGTTTAGCTTAATTATTTCTGTTATTGTAATTGACTAAAGTTGGTTTTAAGAATCCTCTAACGTTAGCTTGCTTAGCAAGTGAAATGTTAGGCGTCATCATGGTCTCGAAGGTGGGATACTCGGGTCATGACAAGTTGGTATCAGAACACTATGTTGCCTAGATCTCACAATTCACGAGCAGGCTTAGTAGAGTCTGGAGGATCGTGGCGGAGACGTCTGTACTTATCTTCCAGAGGCTTTGATGTTTTGGAACAGAGTTCTCTTCTATTCTTATATGTCGTGAAATGTTGTTCTCTCACTCCTAATTGAACTCTTCTACTCTTATTCTCTCGCAGAAGGCGAGAACACGTACGCATCTTCAGCTGAGCAACAGCTAGAGCCCCCAGTGGCAGCTCCTAGGAGGGGCAAAGGTTGAGGCCGAGGTTGTGCCAGATGCTGAGGCAGGGGCAGAGCTCGAGCAGTACCACCAGCAGTGGATCCTTGGGCAGAGTTTGATGAGGCGGTTCCAACCCAGACTGTTCTTGTCGGGCCAGCTCAAGTTCGGGAGGGGTTCATCGCCACCCAAGTGCTCCAGGATGATTTGTTCCATTTGGTGGGCCTTAGGGAGAGTGTGGCTCAGACTGGCACGTTTCCCATGGCACCAGTCGTCTCTCAGGCTGGAGGAGGAGCACAGACTCCTGCTACTCACACTCCGAAGCAGATGGCTCCTCAGTATTAGACACTAGTAGCTCAGCAAGTCGGAGTAGTTTAGTCGGTTGTTGTGACACATGTCGGTGATGGACCAGCTATGTCTTCTGAGGGCTTATTGAGATTGGATAAGTTCACCAAGCTCTTTCCAGTTCACTTCAGTGGCGCACCTTCTGAGGACCCATAGGATTATCCTGATCGCTTACATGAGGTTCTACGGAACATGGGGATAATTGAGACCGGCGAGGTCAATTTTACTGTGTTTCAGATGACCGGTTCCGCCAAGAGATGGTGGAAGGCTTTTGTGCTGAACAGACCAACTGGATCGCCTGCTCTTACTTGAGACCAGTTCTCTCATATATTTCTTGAGAAGTGCTTTCCCGTCATATTGAGGGAGGAGTACCCTCGGCAGTTCGAGCGTCTCCAGCAGGGCAGTATATTTGTCACTCAGTATGAGACCTGTTTTGTGGATTTGGCATGTCATGCTTTTCTTCTGCTTCATACCGAGAGAGAGAGAGGGTGAGGATGTTTATTGAGGGACTTGCTCGGCCTATCAAGCTGCAGATGGCTAAGGAGATCGGGAGTGAGATTTCGTTTCAAGTGGCTGCAAATGTCGCCAAGTGAGTCGAGATGGTTCTTGCAAAGGGAGATCAGGGGTCTAACAAGAGGTCTCGTCATTCTGCTGGGTTTAGCAGCTCCTTGTCTAGAGGAAAGGTTACTTTGGGTAGAGGCCATCCTCCCAGGCCGTTTCATTCAACACTCCAGGCATCCCATGTTGCTTCAGGTGGACGTAGCCCTCATATGCCTTATTCCGACCAGCTAGCCTACAGTGCACCACCAGCTCCTATTAGTGCACCTCCGCTCTAGAGTTTTCAGGGTGGTTACTCAGGTCGACATGATCAGTTTCAGGGTCAGTAGTCATAGCAACCGAGGTCATGTTACTTCTGGTGATCCGAGCACATTGCTAGATTTTGCCCTTGTGCATCGAGCAGTTCACAACATCAGGGTTCTCGTGCCATGGTCCTGGCACCGGGTGCTTCATCGCCCGCTCAGCCAGCTAGAGGTAGCGGTCAGGCATCCAGAGGTGGAGGTCAGGCCTCTAGAGGTGGAGGCAATATTGCCAAGGGTCATTCTAGAGATGTAGTTCATAGTGGTGGGGCCCAGCCCCGATTCTATGCTTTTCCAGTCAGGCCTGACGCTGAGTCATCTGACGCCGTTATCACAGGTATGGTTCTAGTTTGTAGTAGAGATGCTTCAGATATATTTGATCTGGGTTCTACTTACTCCTATATTTCATCCTATTTTTCTTCATATTTGGTTGTGCCTCGTGATTCTTTGAGTGCTCCTGTGTATGTGTCCACACTTGTGGGAGATTCTATCGTTGTAGACCGCGTTTATTGTTCATGTGTGGTCGCCATTAATCTTGAGACTAGTGTAGATATTCTACTTCTCGATATGGTAGATTTTGATGTTATCTTGGGTATGGATTGGTTGTCACCTTATCACGATATATTGCATTGTCACACTAAGGCAGTGACCTTACCCTTGTCGGGGTTGCCTCGATTAGAGTTTGGAGGGACTCCTGGCCATTCTACCATCACGGTTATCTCATATATGAAGGCTAGGTGTATGGTTGAGAAGGGGCGTCTAACTTATTTGGCTTATGTCTGCGATTCTGTGTGGAGGTTCCTTACATGGATTCAGTACCAGTTGTCTGTGAGTTTCCAGAGGTGTTTCCTGCACACCTTCCGGGGATGCCACCCTACAAGGACATTGATTTCTATATTGATTTGGCCCCCTGGCACTCAGTCCACCTCTATTCTGCCATATCGTATGGCCCCTCCAGAGTTGAAGGAATTGAAGGAGCAGTTGCAAGATTTTCTTGATAAGGGATTCATTAGACCTAGTGTCTCGCCCTGGGGTGCGCCTGTGTTGTTCGTGAAGAAGAAAGATGAATCGATGAGGATGTGCATAGATTACTGGTTGTTGAACAAGGTCACTATCAAAAACAAGTATCCCTTGCCGAGGATCGATGATTTATTTGATCAACTTCAGGGTGCTAAGGTGTTTTCAAAAATTTATTTGAGGTCTGTCTACCATCAGTTGAGGATTAGGGCATCTGATGTCCCTAAGACAGCTTTTCGGACTCGGTACGGGCATTATGAGTTTCCAATAATGTCCTTTGGGTTGACAAATGCCCCTGCGGCATTTATGGATTTGATGAATCGAGTGTTCAAGCTTTATTTGGACTCCTTTGTGATTGTGCTTATTGATGATATCTTGATCTACTCCCGCAGTCGAGAAGAGCACAAGCAACATCTTCAGATTGTACTTCAACTCTGAGAGACAATTAGTTATATACTAAGTTTTCAAAGTGCGAGTTTTGGTTGGATTCAGTTGCTTTCTTGGGTCACATTGTATCAGCAGAGGGAATTCAGGTAGACCCTAAGAAGATTAAGGCAGTTCAGAACTGGACTAGACCTACTTCATCCACGGAGATCCGGAGTTTATTGGGTTTGGCGGGTTATTACTGTCGGTTGTAGAGGGCTTCTCATCTATAGCAGCCTCATTGACTAGGGTGCCCCGTTCAGATGGTCAGACGAGTGTGAGGCATGCTTTCAGAAGCTCAAGACTTCTTTGACTACGGCACCGGTGTTGGTGTTGCTCACAAGATTAGGATCTTATACGATATATTGTGATGCATCCCATGTTGGGCTCGTTGCAGTATTGATGCAGGATGGCAGGGTGATTGCATATGTGTCACAGAAGTTGATGGTTCATTAGAAGAATTACCATGTCCACGACTTAGAGTTGGAAACCATTGTCATGCGCTGAAGATCTAGATGCACTATCTTTACGGTGTGTCCTGTGAGGTTTTCATATATCATCAAATCCTATAGTACTTGTTCAAGCAAAAGGTTCTCAATTTGAGGTAGAGGAGGTGGTTGGAGCTATTGAAAGACTATGATATCACCATCTTGTATCATCCCGCGAAGGCCAATATGGTGGTCGGCGCCTTGAGTAGAAAGGCGGCGAGTATGGGCAGCCTTGCATACATTCCATTCGGTGAGAGACGTCTTGCATCAAATGTTCAGACTTTGGTCAATCAGTTAGTGAGGCTGGATATTTCGGAGCCCAGTCGTGTCCTAGCTTGTACGGTCGCTTGGTCTTCCTTGTTTGAGCACATCAGGGAGCGGCAATATGATGACCCTCATTTGTTGGTCCTTAGGGACACAGTGCGGCACGGTGGTGCCAAGCAGGTTACTGTTGGAGATGATGGAGTTTTGAGGATGCAGGGTCGTGTTTATGTGCCTAATGTGGATGGACTTCGTGAGTTGACTGTTGAGGAGGCCCACAGCTCTCGGAATTCTATTCATCCGGGCGTCGTCGAGATGTATCAGGACTTGCGGCAGCATTATTGGCGGAGGAGAATGAAGAAGGACATAGTTGCATATGTAGCTCGGTGTCTAAATTATGAACATTTAAAGTGTGAGCATAAGAGACCTGGTGGTTTGCTTCAGAAGTTAGAGATTCCTCAGTAGAAGTGGGAGCGTATCACTATGGATTTTGATTTTGGGCTCCCATAGACTCACAGGAAGTTCGATGCAGTTTGGGTCATTGTGGACAGGCTGACCAAGTCACCGCACTTCATTCTTGTGGCAGTTACCTATTCTTTAGAGTGGTTGGCAGAGATTTACATTTGTGAGATCGTCTGCCTTCACGGTGTGGCCGTGTCTATCATTTCTGATCGAGGTACGCAGTTCAGCTTGCACTTTTGTAGAGCAGTACAGCATGAGTTGGGCACGCAGGTTGAGTTGAGCACATCATTTCATCCTCCGACGGACGGACAGTCCAAGCGCACTATTCGTATATTGGAGGATATGCTCCGCGCATGTGTTATATACTTCGGAGGATCGTGGGGTCACTTTTTGCCACTTGCGGAGTTCGCTTACAACAACATCTACCGGTCGAGCATTTAGATGGCTCCCTATAAGGCATTATATGGTAGGCGTTGTCGATCGCCAGTTAGATGGTTCGAGTCGGGGGAGGCTCGGTTGTTGGGTACAGATTTAGTACAAGATGCCTTGGATAAGGTCAAAATTATTCAGGATTGACTTCGCACAACTCAGTCCAGGCAGAAGAGTTATGCAGGTCGTAGAGTTTGTGACTTTGCATTCATAGTCGGAGAGAGAGTGTTTCTCCGGGTATCACCCATTAAGGGTGTGATAAGGTTCGGAAAGAAGGGCAAGTTGAGCCCTAGGTATATCGGGCCTTTAGAGATTCTTGAGAGAGTGGGAGAGATGGCTTACAGGCTTGTGTTGCCACCGGGTTTATTAGCAGTTCATCCGGTGTTCCATGTGTCCATGCATCGAAAATATCATAGCGATCTGTCCCATGTGTTCGATTTCATCTCTGTCCAGTTAGACAAGGATTTGACTTACGAGGAGGAGTTGGTAGCTATTGTAGCCCGATAGCTTAGTCAGTTGAGGTCGAAGCATTATCCTTCAGTCCGAGTGATGTGGAGAGGTCAGATCGTCGAGTCAGCCACTTGAGAGTCCGAGTCGGACATGCGGAGTAGATATCCCCACCTTTTCACCGGCCCAAGTACTTTTTTATGTCCGTTCGAGGACGAACGATCGTTTTAGAGGTGGAGAATGGGATGACCCGATAGGTCATCTTATATTTTACAACCTAATTTTGCGTTATGAAGCCTTAAACACCTCATTTTAGCCGTCCACAGTTTGTGTGCGCAGTTTGGGCGTTTTTTCGAAAAGCTTTTATGTTAAAAACTGGGGGAAATATGAATTTTTTCCGTTAAAATCCATTTGAGTTGACTTTGGTCAACATTTTGAGCAAACGAACCCGGATTCGTATTTTGACGGTCCTGGTTGGTCCGTATCGTGATTTGGAGTTGGGTGTATGCCTGAATCAAATTCGGAAGTCCCTAGCCCGAGTTATCGCACTCTGTGGAAATTTGAAAGTTAGAGGCTAAATGATTTTGAAATATTTGACTAGTCTTTGACTTTTTGGATATAGGGTCCGTCTTTTGATTCCGGAACCCGGTATAGGTTCAATACTATATTTATGACTGGTTTATCAAATTTGGTGAGAAACGAAGTTGGTTTGACGTGATTGGACGTCCAGTTGTGAAAATAGAAGTTTCAAAGTTTCTTGAAAATTTCACTTGATTTGATGCTAAATTTGTAGCTCTAGGTGTTATTTTGGCGATTTGATCGCGCGAGCAAGTTCGTATGATGTTTTTAGACTTGTTTGCATAGTTGGTTTAGGTCTCCGAGGGCTTGTGTGAGTTTCGGATAGGCTACAGAGTGGATAGGACTTAGAAAATATTGCTTGTGTGTTTCAGTTCTGGTGCATGCCTCTAATCTCGCATTTGCAATATCAGGCATCGCATATGCGACCTATGATGGGTTCGCATTTGCGAAGAGTAGCTGAGCCACCTTATGTTCTCATTTGCGAAGTGGGTCAAGGGGTGTACAGGATCGCAATTGCGATCATATGGTCCTATTTGGGGAAGGTCAGAGTTCGCATTTGCGAACAATTCATTGCAAATGCGATGAAAGCAGAGGTGTGAAATCTTTGCATTTACAATAGTTTATTCACGTTTGCGGGGCTCGCATTTGCGAACCCCAAGTCGCAAATGCGACATCATCAACTGATCAAATGGGACTTAGACGGGATTTTTGCTCATTCTTCAAATTTTCAAAACAAGAAACCCTAGAGGCAATTTTTCAAAGAACCTTTCTTCCCCAAATCATTGGTAAGTGATTCTAAACTAGTTTCTTTCAATCTTTCACTACATTTCCTAAGATATCAACCTAAAATCTTGTGTTTCCATGGTGGAAATTGGGGATTTGGGGTAGAATTAGGAATTTTTGTAAATAGGGGATTTAGACCTCAAATTGACGTCGGATTTTAAAACAAATTTCATAAACGGGCTCGGGGGTGAATGGTTAATTGGGTTTTGGTCTGAACTTCGTGATTGGACCAAGTAGGCCCGGGGGTTGAGTTTTGTTGACTTTATCAATAATGACCTAAATTGAATCCTTCACAATCGTGGGTAGTTCCTAAGGCTTAATTTGAATCGTTTGGTTGGTAATTTGCTAGATTCTATTGGTTCGGGGGCTATTTTGAAAGGCAAAGCTGTGAATGAGATTTGAGTGGACCTTTTGGAGCGAGGTAAGTGTCGTGTTTAACCTTGACTTGAGGTATTAGGACTTGTTTGTCTATTTTCTACATGTTTATATGTCGGGTACAACGTATTTGTGAGGTGACGAGTACTTATGCGTTGTTGTCGGGTTAAAGCATGCGGGTGGGACTTGTTCCTCGTAGTTTATTACTTACTTTGATCTTGTTATCCATGCTTAGACTAGTTACTTACTAAATTGATCGTTCTTATCGTGTTTACGGGCTTTTGTGATAATTGAGTATTGATTCCAAAGTTGAGATTGGTATTGTGGAACCATTGTTGAAGTAAGGCTTGTTCTTGTTAATTCTATCTCCTTGATATTACTTGTGCATTGTTGTGTGGTAAGGAAGAGTTTTAATGCATGAATGGTGATGACGTGTCATATTATGAGTGTTAATGCACGAAGGGTGATGTCATGCCATATTGTGAGCGTTAATGCACGAAGGGTGATGTCGTGACATATTGTGAGTGCTAATGCACGAAGGGTGCTGTCGTGTCATATTGTGAGCGTTAATGCACGAAGAGTGATGTCGTGCCATGTTGTGAGAGTTAATGCACGAAGGGTGATGTCGTGTCGTATCTGTTGATTTATATTGTGAGGCTGAGAGTAAAAGCACGAAGGGTGATGGTGTTCAGTATTATTGTTTCATTGTGAGATTGAGAGTAAAAGCACGAAGGGTGATGACGTGCAATTTTATTCGTTGTGTTTAGTTGTTTTCACTGGTTAAAGGCATGTTGACTGTACTAGTTATCATTTCCGTTGTATCTTTTATATTTGTGCCCCTTTAGCATGTCCCCCTCCCAATAGTACATGTTTGGATGTTATTGTTGTTTTCTTGTACATATATTGTTATCTGCACAGATTTATTATGTGGGTGTCTTGTCATATCCTCGTCACTACTTCGTCGAGGTTAGGCTCGACACTTACGAGTACATAGGGTCGATTGTACTTAAACTACACTCTGTGCTTCTTGTGTTGATTTTGGTACCGGCCCTAGATGATCATGAGGTTAGAAGCTGGACTTGCTTGTCGGAGACCCAAGGTAGATCTGCTGGCGTCCGCAAACCTGGAGACCCTTCCTAGTTTCTTTATTTTATTGTTTCCTTTCTTTTAGAACAGTGGTATTTTCTTTCAGACTCTGTTTGTAATAAATCTTAGGAGTTCGTGAGTTGTGACTCCAGATTCAAAATGATCACATATTATGGGTTTTATATTATCCTGCAAATTCAGTTTTAGCTTCTGTTTAGCTTAATTGTCTCTGTTATTGAAATTGACTAAAGTTGGTTTTAAGAATCCCCTAACGTTGGCATGCTAGCAAGTGAAATGTTAGGCGTCATCACGGTCCCGAAGGTGGGAATTCTGGGCGGGACAGAAGGCTAACTATTTCTCAACAAAAATAAAATGTGCAAGATTATCTAAGAAGCTAGTGCATAGAAAGGTCTTCAAGAATAAGATTAACTAAACTAACCAACTTCTTATGTTAGAGTTGTTACTGAACTGCATGCGACTAATGTTATAGATGAAATCATGAATAGATATTCTAAGTGCTATATATAGACACAATGATATTTATCAATACAAATCCTTTTCTTACCTATGATCAAAACTTCCGGCAAAAAACTCAATTCATCAATGAAGTGTTCTCTCTGAGAGTGTTGCTTATATAAGTGCAAAAATGATAAGTCCTCACTTATTACAATTTCCGTTACGAAATGAGAAATAGTTGAAATTAGTTTTGAAAATGGGACAGGTTTTTCTTCCATGTGGGTTAAAGATCTTGTGATTTTGCATCAATTGATGAGTTTAATCTAATGTTTGTTTAGATTTAATGATTAAATGTAACTGATTTTAGTTATTTAAAGTTGCACCTGACAACTTTAAACAATCATATCGGCGAGAAAATCAATTTTTTGGTGGTAGAAAGGTGTGAATCCGTCGTCTATCCACACACCATACATTACGCTCTTATCATTGGAAGTTTGGAACAAAGCCTCAAGGCCTTTCACACATCCTAAATTTATGTTGGTATCTCAACATGGATAGATGATTCACACAAGTCATAATATATTATGTGGAGATACTCGTGCTCTCAAACTATCGAGCGAATAAAAATGTTCAAAATGACAAGCGAATCGTTACAGATGGATTCACCAATCTTAGCAATTTGGTTATACTTATTCAAAGAGTACTGTAATTTAATTTTGTTCTTATATAGAATCATTGATGTCCATATTAAACTACCAGGCCAGTATTACTAGCTTCTCTAACTACTTATTGTAGGATTAGTAACGTACAACAAAACCAAATCAGGAAAAGATCCAAAGTCATTAATTAAGAAATATATATATATATATATATATATATATATATATATATATATATATATATATAAATTCTGATAAGAGCAGATTTGTTCAGGTAGAAAATTGAGAGTGATAATATGATTTTGGTTGTTCCATAGATCCTACCAAGTGTTAATAGCCGCCAATCACAACAACAACAACTTGAACGATGATAATGACAACACATTAAAAACCAACAAGAATAATGATAATAACAACGACGACGATAACAATGACAACATCAACAACAATAACAACAAGGACGTCATAACAACTATATCTCAATCCTAAACAAGTTAGGATCGACTACAAGATGAAAAGACAATGATAAAAAAATAAAAGCATTGCATTCTCAATCAAGATCCTTAGGATGCCCATCACTATTCTCCCCTAAGATTGTTGGCATTACCTTCTGATTCTCCAAGCCCTATAGCACTACTTTGACCTGCAACATTCTCATCTACTAGTTGTTGATTGAGTTGTTTCTTTCTTTCTTCAAGTTTAGCCCTCTTCACATCAAACAACTTTTGCAAACCTTTGATTTGTCTAATATCCAGTTCGTTGATGCTCTTTCCCTTGACAAGTTGGTTAAACAAAGTCTCCATTTTCATCTCCTCAGCCATTTTTTTAATTTTCGACATAATAATTTTTCCATATCATTCACTTTTTTTTGAAAGTATACGTCATATCAAACTAACTTCTTTTTCCTTTGGACCTAGGTAAACCTTAAATAATTCAATACAATGTCTGTTGTCTGAGTTAAAGATGGCCAAACAAAAGGATTGGTTTCCACAGGGCTATATATTATTAGACCTACTTCTATATCACAGAGAATTGACAACTTTTCTGCTCTCTTACATAAAGCTGCTATTCTTTTGTTTAGGATGGTTTTTTTCTTACTTCCACTGAGATTCTCAATATTTCTAAGCCCCTTTCTAGTCATATTTGGTACGCAGAAAAAGGAGCACTTTCTTTGGAAGTACAATATAAGAGTGAATACATATCAATGAATATATAACATATAGTAGCGTTTTGCTTATACAGAGATGCTTGATAGGAATTGATAGCTCCACATAATCAAACAATCTAAAGTTGATTGAGATAACTTGACCAAATTTAGGAATAAACTAATTGTACAGTCTGGTTTTGGAGAATTGATTAATTACTTTCTTAATTAGATGTAGTTAAAATCCTAAAACTCAATCTTCAAATTTGGGAAATAATCAAATTTCCACAATGAACGTTGGATGATATATCATATTTCCATAGTGAAATGTTTTCGAAGTTGGCAAGTGCAAATGATCAACTGACTTCCTGAGACAACGTTTTAAAATAAATAAATCACGGGTGTTAGTTCTAATAAATAAAAAATTCAGGTGTTCAATTATAATTTGTGCTTAAAACTTTCTCAAAATTGATCTATACGACAGTAAAATTTCTCTATAACACCCGTTCTTTATAATAACATTTAACTATAATGGCCGGTTTATTTTGAACTCGATTTTCATATTATCTTACATTATATGTTCTACATAATAGCATTTTGCTATAACAAACTAAAAATATCTGTACAGATGAATTTGTTATATAACTATTCAGGATCATTTAAAAGTTTCTCTGATAACAATAAAAATTAGAAAAGGAAAAATCACAACATTGAATAATCTCATAGTTTAGGATTAAATCTTAATTAGGAAAACAAAATTACTCACACCGGCCACATCAAGAAAAAAATAACTGAGAGCTTAAGATCAAAGGAAATATATTCAATTTCAAAGTTCAAGGGTCTTAAGAGATAATAATAATAATAATAATGACGTCATATATGACGACGTTGGAAATTAGTGCAACCAAATATTCATAACACAATATAATATCTTCCTTTTAAGAACTTGAGTCTCCAGCATAATCAGTCTGCACTAAGATAATCCTTCGCTCCATCTGCAGGTGTAAGTGATTTTGTGTTTTTCATAAGATGAGGGGAATAATTATAATTACCAACAAACAACTAAAAGTTACAAGATAATTAAGTAGTACCCGAGCATAAGCTTCCAACTCGTTTTGTGTAGTAGTGAAATCATTCCTTAACCTGCTCAAGGTTTGGGAAAACCTAAAATGACGCCAATTCATTATCATATTTTTTTTTTTGTTAATAGTAGAATGGAAAAACATTTATAACTTTTGATTATTATGCCATTAATTATTGTTATAATGTAAAGCGCATGTCTTGCATATACAGTTTTTAACACTTAACCATGGTTAAGTGATATGCATTTTCACTTTAATTTATTGATTCTTATTAATTGTTTAGTTAGGTGTAAACATAACCCGAGAGTAAGCAAAATGCTCTTACTTCTTTTTGTTTCGTTGCTCGCAAGTGCGAACGAGAAGCAGACATGCAGATTTCACATGCACAGCACCAATCCTGTACCATCAACACAAATTGTAGCAATTAATAATCTTACGAGGGTCAAAACAGGCAGAGCTTTTTTAAAATAAAATTTTAATATGTTAAACTACGTATATGATAAGTATTATAAGTCATCCTAGTTAATAATTCACAAGATTTAAAAAGAGATTAAAGATCGTCATCAACGAAAGAAGAAAATAGATTTCTCAAATAATTATAGCACCTTCCGAATGTGTTCGGTATAACGAAAAATATTTTCCGTGGAAAATGTTATTTGGAAAATAAGTATCCCTTTTCCGGTGTTTGGTAAAACCTTTCGAACCCACAAATTTCATAAACTTCCGAATTGAAAATATATAAAATAAAATTAAAAATAAATGGCGGGGGGGGGGGGTCTGGGGGTGGGGTGGGTTGGTGAGGGTTGGAAAGGTTGAGACTTGAGAAGGAGTTTTGGAAAATATTTTTCCTTCTCTCGATAAGGAAAATATTTTTCTCCAATTGGAGAAAAATGAGTTGATAAGGAAAATGTTTTCCAAAACATTTAAATCAACCAAATATGATAAAATTGGAAATTATTTTCTGAAAAAAATATTTTCCTTCGTACCAAACACACCCTCAAATAAAACCATTTTTACTTGAGAGGATAAAGCAAAATAGCAAAATTTCAGAAAATTACAAACAGCTCACCTCGTACTTTTCTCTATGACTTGGTCGCATAACGCAACCAAATGAGAAAAATCAACATCAGGAATCTCACTGCAAATCATAATTAATAAATTAATGTGAAGAAATTAGTTGTATGAGATGAAAAATAAAAATTCGAATTTATCGTAGAGTTACTAAATTTGGTGTCTATGATAAAAATATAGATGTACTACTTTCTTCCAGATTAGAGAGTACTACATGTCATTTTTCATTTGCGATACAATAGCTTCGATTTCAGCACAATAATCCTCTAATGTTTGCACTACAAATTGAGGATTTTGTGCCCTCTTAGATATCATTAGGTGTTCAAACTGATCATTCACCAAACCCTGCATTAAAAAAAATTAAGGATAATTTTAAGTCAAACTACACATAAAAATAATCAAAAGAAGACAAAAAAAAAAGAGTTCAAACAATATAGAGATAGATAAGTAATCAGATTATATTCTACCTTTTTCAACATTTGGTTAAGAAGTGCTAGTTGGATTTCCTTCAAAATTCTCAATGCCATAGCAGCTGCAAAAGGAGATTAAATAAAACAACTGCATCATGAACTAAACGGAAAAACATCTACTTTTTGTTACACTAGAAAGTGAAATTTGCCGAAAAAAATAATTAAATAAATGAACTTGTTTGGAATTGAGCCCTAGACGACTAGAGAGGAGAGAGGCAGGAACGTTATAGCTGACTGATCGGTTGGAATGATTACCAAAGTTTCCAACAGTTAGACTGTTTGAGAGTCTTGCAGTACTTTAAAGAGTTAACAACAAGAGAAAAGAAAAATGATGGAGAGATTTGATTACGTACGACCGTTCGAGATTCATGTTAGTATACTCGATATCGCATAGATTAATTGCAAGGAGATCTAGATTGAATAAAAAAAAAATCAATTCATGCTTGATATGATAGAGATCATACGTAGTAATTGTTGTTTATATAAGGTTAACCATTTCTCAACAGGAAAAAAATTTGTACAAGATTATATATCAAACAAAGTAGTGCATAGAAAGGTCTTCAACAATAAGGTTAACTAAAACTAACCAACTTTTTATGTTAGAAGTGTTACTGAACAGATGAAATCATGAACAGAATTTCTAAGTGGTATATATAGACACAATAAATTTATCAATGCAAATCTTTTTCTTTTTCTCTATTTACCAGGAGATGTAACAAGTTAAAATCAAAATAGACTCTTACCTATGATCAATACTTTTCTGAAAAAAGGCTCAATTCATCAATGAAGTGTTCTCTCTGAGGGAGGTGTTTATATAAGTCCAAAAATGATAAGTCCTCATTTATTACAATTTCCGTTACAAAATGAGAAATAGTTGAAATTAGATTTGAAAGTGGGACACGTTTTTTTCCCATGTAGGTTAAAGATTCTTATGATTTTGCATTAAGTGATAAGTTTAGTTTAAAGTTTGTTTTGAGTTTAAGCTAATTACGGTGTAAAATTACCTTTTTATCACTATAAGATCATCCAGTTCAAGCCACCCATTTTCAAAACAAACATATCAGCCAGAAAATCAATTTTTTGCCGCCAGAAAAGTGCGAATACGTGATGTACGTTTAATCCACACACCATATGTTGCGCTTAGGTATGTCGATGGATATTTAAAAATCGGTTAAACCGGCTAAATCGTACCGCACCGAACCGATTTTTAGGTTTCTTTTAATAAAATCGTAGGCTTTTATATAATTCTATAACCGTACTGATAATTCGGGTAGATTTTTTATTTTATGAAAATAAATCGAAAAAATAACGAACCATACCGAATAAATTTGTATGAAAAAAATATATTTATATATTAAGTTTAAAAGTAATAAAGCATAATGTTTTTCTTGGACCTTGAAATTATGAAAACGGTTACAAGCCAACAAGTAATTAAACTCAAAATCCTTATTGTCAAACCTATTATACTAGTATTGAAACCAAATTATTTTCAGCATATTCACTAGCAAGACACAAGGTATTCTAGTGATTATGAGTAGCAAACTACAATGTATTGAATATCTTTTCTTTCGCATGATGTAAATTAATATTTGAAAGTTTAATCTTCTATAGACTTTATTCTTGAGTCCCTACTTACTGTATATCTCTCTCTCTTTTTCTTTTCTCTTCCTTCTTTCTTCCTTGTTTTCCTCTTCTTCTTCTTGCTCTTCCTGAGCCGAGGGTCTATATTGAAAACAGCCTCTCTACCTGCATTAGGTAGGGTTAAGGTCTGTGTACAGACTACTCTCCTCAGACCCCACTTGTTGGGATCATATTGGGTTCGTTGTAGTTGTTGTTGACGTCGTCTTTGCTTAGTTTCTTTTACGTTGTTGTAGAATAGTTGATGGATGTATACTTTGGCTATCTTTCATGCTTTCTTAATTCATCACCCTTTAAATAGTAAAAATGTCTAAAGAGTTCTGCTAAGTCATATAAAAGTACGTATGTTATTGCATTCTGCTTCTTTATAGTGACAGCTAAAAAAATACCGAAAATTAATCGAACCGTACCGATACTGAAAAGAAACCGACATGATTGGTACGATTTCTAAAAGTCTTACTTTGATTATACATAATAGACTAACCAAAAATTTAGTTTGATACAAATTTTATAAAATAATCGGCCGAATCAAACCATTTACACCCCTAATTGCACTTTTACCACGGGAACAAAACCCCCAGGCCATTCACGCATCCTAAATTGCTGGTTGTATCTCTACATGGATAGATGGCAATAAATTGTTATTAGTATCTCAACACGGATAGATGTCAATTACCCTCTTTTCGAGTCGAGAAGGAAAATCAAGCTTGTTGGTGTTTGAACCATCTTGAACTCTTTATTGTAACAATTTTTTTATCTTTTTGGTTAGATGAGATATGCACCGCAACTCTCAAACTAGTAAATTTAGAGAAGAAGAAAAAAATACGCTGCTGATTTCCAGTATCTCTTACCATTCAAACTACTATTAAACCATACTTGATACAAGAAATAATGAGCTTTATATTAGAAAAAATACAAGCTGCTGGACCAAAAACTTGAGATATGAAGTTCAAAACCCAAGCTTCAGACTACTGAATCAAATACATTTGAAATAAAATGAAAATAAATTCTGCACAAAAGAAAGATGGAGACAAACCAAAGTTTAGACTAGGACAGCCCGGTGCACAAAAACATCTTTCGTTCACGTAAGGTACGGGAAAAGGTCATACCTCAAGGAGGTGTGATGTAGGCAGTCTACCCTGATGCAAGCATCAATGGCTGATTCCGCGGCTCGAAACCGTGACTACTAATCCATAAATTTTCAGCCAACTTGTTAATTAAGCCAAACAAAGAAAACAAAATACCTCTTCTAAGTTCAGTATCTTATATTCTCATACTCAGTTTTTATTTAAATCTTTTAATGCCTTTTGTTTTGATTTCTCATTAGACATCCATCTCTCATAGTATGTACATTTTTCTTGGCTTCCTTTATCTCTTTGTTTTCCTCATAACGATTACAATTACCATAACAAGTACCCCACTCTTCTAAACAAAGCCAACAAAATTGGTACAAACACCTACTAGCTAGTCATATGCATACATCCCATATTTTTCTCAATAGCATTCTTACATTTAGGACACTTTTTAGTGAAAGCCAAAATCCAATTCGTATTTTCAGCTTCCTCAAGATTTCTAATTCTCCACTTAGCTATAGTATCACAATCAATCGGGCGATGTTTCTCATCCAAGCAATTCAACAGAAACCATTAGAACAATCACAAATCACATCGTAATTTTCACTCAAATTTTCAAATATTTTTACTGTATTCCTATTTTCTTCAACATAAGATCTTATCAAATAATCATAATACGTCAATCTATCTTTCTCCGATGCTAATATAACAGTCATACTTTGACCTACCATGATGTTACAAGATGATTTAGGACAACGTAAGACATTTAGGACCAATATTAATTGACGTACTAACGTAATATTCCCAACATACTTTACTAAAAGGATGTTTACAATCAGCAAATGCAACCTTTTCAAGAGAATACTCCTCAAAACAGATCCCACAAGTCAACAAACGATTAGAATTCGAATACGTTCTTTTTTTCAAAGGGTTTTCGATTTCTTTTTAGCCTAACATACCTATAGCTTTACGAACCTTGGATTCGTTAGCGAACCATTCTTCATTAGCTCTGTATATATTCCAATTATAGTGGAGCAGAAGAGCTAATGAAACGTCTCTTGGAATCGAAAGAACCATCGAAGTTCTTGAGATATATTTTTTCATGAGTGTGACAAATATCTTTATCTTTCAAGATTCTGTAATTTTTTGCTTTGGGAGTCTAAGGGTTCGTCAATGGTGCCGTCATCACTGAAAACTTCCTCCTCCGAATCCATATCATAAACAACATGATCGGAATCCATTAGCAAATTGTGAATGTGAAACAAGAATTTTAGAGAAATCCTAGGGTTTTTGGAGGATCTTAGAAGAGGAAACCTAATGGAATTTGAAGGCTTTTAGATACGTATGGTTTCAACCAAAAAAATAAAAAGAGGAGATAAATATGTACTATAAAATCTAATAGACATCCTAACCCTATAAGGTTTCAACCCAAAAAAACAAGAATAGCTAAAGTAGGAAGCTCTTGTTCTTCCTTTTCTGAAAAATTATAATGTTTGGTTTATTATTTTTAATTAAAATCTAATGAAGTACGTTAGAGGTCTTAGATGGATGAAACTCCCCTCCATTTTCTATTATGATATATCATATTCACGTGGAATTGTTGAACAGTACGTGTATGCCTCATATTTAATTTGATTTATAATCGTGTTTTATTCAATCTCCCTATATCACCTATGCTCTCCGATCTAATCATTTGTACGATGCTTCTTGATGTAGATCAAGACTGCATCACTTCGCTTTTTGTTAGGATCGAAATAATAATCAGGTGTCATGTGAAAACTAATCAAATATAGTACCTTATAAATCAGACAATAAAAGAGAAATATATTAAAAGAAACACAAGCATATAACGGTATTCGGTCAATTGACCTACATCCAGAAACAAAGAAGCGCAATCTACTAAATAAAAGAGAATACAAAATATCGAGAGACAACTTCACAAAGATGCAAACACAAGTGACAAGATAATACTTGTCTCACAAATTCTCCCCCTAAACAAGACTCCCAAACCCCTTATAACTAAATTGTGGATGCTATTAAATTAGAAGGAAGGATTATAAATTAATAAAAATCTAAAACCTTTTCTTCTAAGAAAGAAGACAAGGCAAATATGAAAAATTTATAATTTCTTTTTAGGAAAAGTAAAAACTTTCACCAAGGAAAAAGGAAAACGAAATATAGTAAGAAAATCAGGACAAACACCTTACATTTTTTTGTCATTAATTAATGAAATTCAGACTAATATCTTACAAATTAAATAGATTAATTGATTGGACCAAAACACCATATATATATATAGAGAGAGAGAGGGAGATAGATATATTTTACGCACATAACTAGGTTGGACTTAAATGGAATAATATTCATATATCATTAAAATGACAACGATAACAAAAATAGATAAACGATAAGCAACAAACTTATAACTAGAAACGCATTAATTAAAAGACAAGATGACAAAACAATGATAGGAAAAATAAAAGTTTTGCATGCTCAATCAAGTTACTTAGATGCCCATCGTTCTTCTCTCCATCATCGTTGGCATTACCTTCTTCAAACCCTATTCCACTGCTTTGACTGTCAGCATTCTCATCTACTAGTTGTTGATTGACTTGTTTCTTTTTTTCTTCAAGTTTAGTCCTTTTCATAGCACATAGCTCTAGCAAATAATTGCACAATGTGGTTTTTAATTAAATGATAAATTACTTTCTTAAAAAGATGTTAAAATCTTAAAACTCGATCTTGAAATTAGTTTAGCTGCTGATGTTCTATACATTTCAGTAACTTTGTTTTTCTTTTTCTTTTTCTTTTTCTTTTTCTACTCTACTCGGAGATCAACAATGTAACATAGAAATGTTGAATACCTAAAATCAAAACTCAAAGGAGAAATAAAAGACTCAACAAGTTTAAGTCCAAATGTAGAGAAGAGCTCAATTTATCAATGAAGTGTTCTTTTTGTGGGAGGTGCTTAATTTGTATCACCAGCTTCTGATCTACAACCAGCAATTAATATAAAATTCCAAAAACGATAAGTCCACATTTTTTATTTGATTTTATTTATTTATTTTTTTAAATGTGGACTTATCATTTTTGGTTTATTACATTTCAGTTACGAAAGGAAAAAGTCGTTATGTAAATTTTGAAAATGACACGTTTTTCCTACATGTAGGTTAAGTTTTCTTGTGAGCTTGCAGATGAGTTTAGTTTAGTTTAGTTTTGGTGATGAAAACTGAGTTTAATTAATAATTCAAACGGACTCTTGCGTGATCCAATTTTTGTTAGATAATACAATTTAAATTGAGATTAACTCCTCCAGTAATTTGCTAGTTCAACCGAAAATTGCACAGAGGTTACACATAGGTTGCAACGATTTAATTTCTTTCTCTATATATAGAGATATAGATATATGAATTCTCATTTATTTGTCCTATTGATCTTATTTTCTGACACGCATTATTTTTTCAACCTTTTATTTTTCTAGTCCCCATCTTTTATGTCTTTTCTTTTCTATTATTCTTTAGTTTTATGTCTCTTCATTTTTTTTTTTCACGTGTCCAGATTATGCGTAGACACTAAATATCTCATGCCAAAGTCATCGTCTTTTTCACATGTCCAGATGACGCGAAATGTCTTTCGTCTAATTCTAGTTAAGCTGTGAATCTATCATGGTCAATTGCCCCATATCCCAAGCATCTAAATATTTCCCAATTGAGAAGGGTAATAAGTGCAATTTTGTACATAAGTGCCTTCAAATTATTATTAAATACTCCAATAGATAGAGCGCCTTTTTTTTAGCATTAAGGAAAATATATAAATAACTAGTTGTCAAGTTTAGACATATTACAAACCAAACTTCCACAGTTGGTATCTACATATGAACTACTATCTTCTATGGCATCATCATTCCCTAAAGCAACCAACCTAGTGCATACACGAGAAGATATATATATTTTACACAAGAAAAACCCTCCAGGTCCCTTTGATACTTATGAATCGCTGATCACGCCCAACTCTAGTCCTAAAAAGGATAAGCGATCGATGCAAATATAATCCGTTCTATAAGTCTGAAGTCAAATCCCGCAGAGAATTAAGGTTCCGCTATAATTGTTCAATATTGCTAAGAAACACAAGTCCAAACAATTTCCTAATTATTGAGATTATAATATTTATTTCTAACTAATTACTAACAACTATTATAAATCAGTAAAATTATCAACTAACAAGGATGAAATTTGAGGTAGGACTAAGGAGGTCTAGAGTTATGATTTCCCCAATTGTCGGAATCATTCCCGCTATGTTCCCTACAATTTCACCTATGTATTCTCTACTGGTCTTGATCACTTTAGGTGTCGTAATTCTCTTTTGAGCAACTATAATAATTTACTAGACATACTCTCTCGAACTACGCTAGTTGGCTTTATCTAACCGCTCATTATGACCACGTCAAGGCTTTGTTATTTCTAAACCTACCTTTAAACCCGTTGTATTGATTTATCATATACGTTAGGAGTGACGTTGTTCAAAAACCACCTAAATATGTATCATTTCTCAAGCAACACATAATAAATAGGCACGGTCAATCGATGGTCATTCAATCAACAACAATAAACACGTAGTTGAACAAGTCGAGAAATCCAACGGCTCAATTATATAAAAACACAACAAGAATTTATTCTACAAAAGGTTCCATCAAAACCCTAGATAACAAATTAGCTATTCATAATAGTATGTAAAAATACAATACTAAAATTCATAACCAACAACGAAAAATAGGAAGAGAAAGGAAAAACTCGTAGAAGAATTCCCCGCCTTGCTCCTATTGTGTCTCTGCCTCTTTAGGTCAAATTTGTGTCAAAAGTATGTCCAACCTCTTCAAAATACTATTTTTTCATGTATATATACCAAGTTGGGTCGGGCCCAAACAATTATACCTTCTCCTACGCGAAAAGGATAATTTTTCAGGTCTGGACGCTCGCGGTCGCGGTCCGAGCACGGTACTTTTGTGATGACCCAAAAGGTCATCTTACGTAAATTAAGCTATATCCGTGTTCCGAGGCTCAGAGAGCCTCCGTTAGTCTCACTTCGATATGCGTGCGCATCCCGGGCGTGTAGCCGGGAAGCTATTATGTGAAAGTTGGATAAAAAAAATGAGTTTTGATAATTAATAAATGAATATAGTTGACTTTGATCAACATTTCTGGTAAACGGACCCGAACCCGTGATTCGACGGTCCCGGGGGGTCCGTAGGAAAATATGGGACTTGGGCATATGCCCGGAATCGAATTCCGAGGTCCCAGGCCCGAGAAATGAATTTTTAAAGAAAATTATTTTCTGGAAAAAAATAAAGGATTTTGAAAATGAATAATTATGTGAAAACCGTGTTGCCGGGCCCGTATTATGGTTCCGGAGCCCGGAACAGGTTTATTATATGTCATGTGACTTATCTGTGAAATTTGGTGTAAAACGGACTTGAAATGACGTGATTCGGATTAAAAATGGGAAATTTAGAAGTTTATGAAGTTTAAGAAATTTCTAAGAGTTTTGAGGTTTAATTCCATGTTTTTGATGATTTAAAAGCTTGAACAAGTCCGTAGGATGTATTGGGAGACGTATGTATTTTTGGTTTTGAGACCCGAGGGCGCGGGTGAGTTTCGGGTGGCTAACGGGATGGTTTCAAGTTAAAAATCAGGTGTTGGAGTGATATTCTGGTGTCTGGTATTTAACACTATGCGATCACATAGTGTAGTAAGGTGGGGGAGGTTCTGTGGCACTATGCGATCGCATAGTGAGTTCCGCGATCACATAGTGTGTAAGCGGTCTGGGGTGGGGGCTGGGTAGTTACTCAGTGCGATCGCACTGCACTTGTCCGCGATCGCAGCAGTATAGGTCCAGGCTTCAGTGCGGTCGCATCCCTTGTCCTGCGATCGCACTTCACAGTATCCCTGACCCTATGCGATCGCACACCCTTTTCCGCGATCGCATAGAGTTATTTTGCCCAGCTATTTTATAATTCCAAAACAGACTTCATTACGGGAATTCTTCCAAATTTCAGCCTCTCCTCCATCCCCAACCTCCACTTTCGAGACTTGAGTCTATTTTTCCTCCATTGCTATTCAGGTAAGCTTCGTAACCTCGTTTTCTTCCATTATCCATCACTAATCACTAGAAACCTAGGCTTAAACTCATGAAATCAATTAGAAAATTGGGTTTTTGGGTAGTGTTAGGTTTTTGGGAAAATTGGGTGATTCAACCTCAATTTGGGGTCGAATCTTAAAACTAATCATATATTTGAACTCGTGGGGTTATGGGTGAACGGGTTTTGGTCCGAACCTCGAGTTTAGACCACGTGGGCCCGGGGTCGAATTTTGGAAATTTTGAAAGAAAGGTAGGAATTGTGTATTTAGGCTATGGGATGGTGTTATTGAGTTATTATTGATACACTTAAATTAAATATGCTTAGATATTGTGGTTCCGGAGTTGAATTCAAAAGGAAAAGCGGTCTTAGAAGGTTGATCGCTCTATTTTGGACCCGAGGTAAGTGTCTTGCCTAACTTTGGTGAGGGAATAGGTATTATTTGCTATGTGCTAAGTGAATATCATGTTCATTGCATAGGTGAGGTGACGAGTACCTATGCAATGTGTGTCAAGCATGCCCGTGAGTCTATTTTGATAGAAATTGCAGTATTTCTTCCATGTTTAGTATATTATGAGATTGTCTTTACTTGGTAATTTATTCTTGATTGAAAGTATTGGCTATTGAGTTTGAGAAGTATTGATACTAATGATAACACAAGTGTAGGGTTCGTGATTGAGGTAATTGGATATAGCTGAGACCCTTGCCGGGCATTTATTGAGTTATCGAATTGATGTTTTTCCCTTGCTGGGTGTTTCGGAACTGCTTATTTCCACTATGTTGTACCCCTTGCCAATTTATCTGCTGTTANGGTGATGTCGTGCCATGATTCATATTTATTATAAGCACGAAGATTAATGTCGTGCCATGATTTTATTGATTATAAGCACGAAGGTTAATGTCGTGCCATGATACATCGTATATTTCATTGTGAGGAAGAGAGTACAAGCACGAAGGTGATGCCGTGCCATGATATTTGATTACATTGTATTGTGAGGAAGAGAGTAAAAGCACGAAGGGTGATGTCGTGCCATTGTTTACTTTTCTGACATTTATACTTGTTTCGGTGTTGATTTTGTTGGATTGTTTCCCTGGTTCACTTCTATCTGTCAATTAGACTGCTTTACTTCACTTGTTTTTTTTCCCCTTTTCTTCTCCCGTATCCCTTACTTGCTTGCTTATCCATTGTCTTGTATTTTTCCTGTTACCTGCGGTAGATTAGGACAGGTTATCGTTATTGTCAAGTCTAGCCTCGTCACTACTTCGGCTGAGGTTAGGTTCGGCACTTACTCAGTACATGGGGTAGGTTGTACTGATGCTACACTGTACTTCTTAATGTTGTGCAGATCCCGCATCCGGACCCAGTGGACCGCATTGAGGGAGTCACCTTCAGTCCACCCAGAGCTTCAAGGTATACCGCTAGCGTTCGTTGGCCTTGGTGTCTCTCCTACATTTGGATTTTCTCATTGTCTTGCCTTTTTCTTCTAGTTCCAAGACAATTATGTATTTCTTTCAGACTTTGTATTTAGCACTCAGTTAGTTAGTTCGTGAGGTTGTGACACCCCTGTTTTGGGATATTTGCGATGTTGTTACCTTTTCCATTTCATACTTCATTTTGGGAATATTATTACTTTTCTGCTGTAAAAACTTTTGAAGTGATTTGGAAATGTTCGGTAAAGGCTGAAAGTTAAGAAAAATGAGATATTCCAGTAGAGGTTGAAAGGTTATTTGGCGTTATTACTGTTACGTTGTTTTTATAAATGTCAAAGTGTTGTGTACGTTGGCTTGTCTAGCGGGTTCAACGTTAGACGCAGTCACGGTCTGAAAGGTGGGATTTC
>ML281869.1:895-25410 GCA_005239495.1 Nicotiana undulata | reverse complement strand
GAATAAGTGTATAATAACAGGACTGAGTATGCACAAGTAAAGTTCACAATAGAAATAACAGTAACCGACCCCTTCCGGTCTCCACATATAGACATGAAGTCTTATCATTTATACTTGTTATGTTTCTTTTAGTTTCTACGCATTAATAGCCTTCACAGTACCGATATCATGGTGGAATAACAGTTAAACCGTGCCTGGGGATAAGCCGGGCCACAACAAATCAACCAACACTCATATGCCCGTCACTTGGCGAGTGTATCATAGTAACTATCATCAATTAGCATGTACATTGGGGTTTTGAACCCCTCAGTTCCAAGGTTGAAGCCGTTACTTACCTCGGAACCGGCTCAACTCTACTCGGCCTGGCCCTTTCCTCGAGAATCGGCCTCCAAATGCACCAAATTTATCAATAATCAACTACAAGGCGTCACAATGTGCTAAGGAACAGTCCCCAAATCAAAATTTAGCAAAACTACCAAAATCCCGAATTCGGTCAAAACCAGGCTCTCAGGCCCACGTCCCGAAAGTCAAAAATTTCCACAACACTAGGTCCCTTGTCTTTTCCCGAGTCTAACCAAACCAAGAATACGAAAATCGGACCTCAAATGGTCCTCCAATTCCCCCATTCTTCCTCTCTTAAACCCAAGCCCTAACCACCATTTTTCTACTGTTTTTACCCATGATTTCAACCTAAAATCGTTCTTAATGCACAATATAACGAGTTTTGAGTCCAAGAAACTTACCTCCTTGAAGAAACAACGAAATCCCTCTTCAAAACCCTTCAAAACCTCCAACCCGTGTGTAAAAATGGTGAAAGAGGACAAATTTCGCGAAGGCTGCCTTTTTATAGTTCTGCCCAGGCATTTCCGCAACAGCGGTACATTTCTCGCACCTGCGACTCCGCAGGCGCGACATTTTAACCGCACCTGCGGAAGTCACTTAAACGCCCAGGCTCCGCGCCTGCGATCGCTTTACCGCAACGGCGGGCCCGCAGGGGCGACACATTGACCGCGCCTGCGATCCTTCACTTAACACTCAGAGTCCGCGCCTGCGAACCCATCCCCCGCACCTGCGACCTCGCAGGTGCGACCTTTCTTCGCCCTTGCGATGAATTTCCGCCCCTGCGACTTCACTCTCGCGCCTTCGATGTCCGCACCTGCGGCCCAAGCATCGCAGGTGCGATCACACCAGCAGTAGCAGCTTCAGCTGCATTTCAAGTCACAATTTCTCCGTTTAACGTCCGAAATCAAACCCGAGCCCCTCGGGACCCCAACCAAACTTACCAACATATCCAACATGGTAATTCAAACTTAGTCGAGCCATTAAAACACCAGAAACAACATCAAAACCATAAATTCTCATCCAATTCAAGCCTATGATTCTCAAAAACTTCCGAAACACGCATTTGATAAAAAAACCCAACCAAACCATCTCCAAATGACCTGAAATTTTGCGGGAAAATCCAAAATGATCTAACGAAGCTACAACTACTCTCGGAATCCCATTCCGACCCTCAGATCAAAATCTCGCCTATCAACAGGAATTCACCAAAATACTAACTTCGCCAATTCAAGCCTAATTCTACCCGGGCACCCAAAAAATATTCTGAACACACTCCTAAGTCCCAAATCACCTAACGAAGCTATCTGAACCATAAAATCCGTATTCCGAGTTCGTTCACATATAAGTCAACTTCGGGTTGACTTTTCCAACTCTAAAGCTCTAGTTAGAGACTAAGTGTCTCAATCCACTCTATTTTCACTCCGAACCCGAACCAACCAACCCCAATACTCCATGAATAGTCTAACCGAGCTACTACAGGACAGAAATAAAGGAATAGATGCGTATACTGCGTAACGACGGACCGGGTCGTTACACTCCAACAGGAATAAGAATGACTTCACCTATTCCTGTGGAAATATCAACAACGACACCTTTTTATTCAGACGCCATTCCATGGGAATATACTGCTGAAGCAAGGAGGAAAGGCAAAGGCAAGTCTGAAGAAGCTATCGGTGCACAGGGTATGACGAGAACTGGCAGAGTTTATACCCCTGAGCACTTGGCCGAGTCTAGCAAGTAGGCCAACAGTCATCCTCCCATCATTAAAACAAGTTCTGATGATCAATGGAGAAAGATACAAGCTAAGGAGTATTCGGTCCTCGACCAATTGAACAAGACACCAGCTCAGATATCCATCCTCTCCCTGTTACAAAATTCTGAAAATCACAGGAATGCTTTGTTAAGGGTGTTGAGTGTAGCAAACGTGCCTGACAATATCACCAGAGGGGAAATGGCCAACATCGTAGGCCAAATGCTGGAGAGCCATAAGATCACTTTCCATCAAGATGAGCTACCGCCTGAGGGGCTAGGGCACAATAGAGCACTACACATTACTGTGCAATGTGAGGATCATTTCATCACAAGGATCCTAATTGATGGGGGTTCCAGCCTCAACATCTGTTCGCTGGTCACGCTTAAGAAATTGGGCAAAATTCTACATGAGATAAAGGAAGGAGAGATCAACGTAAAAGCCTTCGACGGTTCGCAGAGATCTACCATGGGGGAAATCACTTTGCGCTTACAGATGGGACCACCTTGGTTTGATGTAGACTTCCAAGTGATAGATGTGCCCGCATCCTACAACTTATTGTTGGGATGACTTTGGATCCATGCATCTGGGGCCGTGGCATCAACCTTACACCAAACTGTGAAGTTCGAATGGAACCATCAATAGGTAATCATTCATGGCGACGGTAGCAACCATATCTACGGTCGTCAGACCTTTCCGATCATCGATGGAAGGAGAAAGTTGGGTGGAGAAATCTATCATAACATAGATCGTGTCAACGCTATTGACAAGGGAAAGTGGTGGGACAGTAAGACCGAAAGCATACTGAACTGGCAAGGGTACGAGCCGGGTAAAGGGCTCGATAAGCATTTTCAAGGGATAACAAGGCCTATCACACTCAAGAAGCATGGTACTACCTTTGGTCTAGGGTATGAGTACACTTGGGAGGAGTTCAAGGACTGGTCGCCACCATGGCACAGAACCCGTTGGAGCAGCCAATACCCCGCATAGAGCAGACTTTCTAGCCAGTCGATGTCATATATGGTACAGACGAAGAAGAAGCACTAGCAGCCATGAGGGATTTATTTCTGGATTAAGAGGATATGGACTGTTGTGTCGTTCTTGAAGAGGAGGGGGAGGAAGGTCCTTCCACACAAGTCGTGAGCAAGGGGCCGCATCTCAAAAATTGGTCTGTCAGGATGACTAGAGCCCGTCGAGTCTCGGGGTAGCAAGGCTAACAAAACAAACATTATCTATAATTTATTTATTTAAAGCATTTCCTTCCTTTTCGCATTTTTAATTTCTGCAAGAAAGAGCTCTTATGTTCTAACGTTTACTCAATTTACCAAAGCATTTCCAAATCTTACATTTACTTACATTTAGTTGCTACCGTTTTCCTTTCCATTACTTTATCTTACACAGCATTACTATTACTCATCTTGATGAACAGACGATTGTGACATGCAACGAGACAACGCAACAAATGGATTCCGAGTCAGACGAGGATGATATACCTGAGAATATTATTAAAGAAGCCAAGAACATTGAGAATAGACCTAGTCTAACTTGGATGAGACTGAGATCGTCAACCTGGGAAACACAGAGATCGTCAAAGAAACACGCATCAGCATTCATCTATCACCGTAAAAAAAGAAGGAATATACGGAATTTTTAAGAGAGTATGAGGACATATTCGCCTGGTCATATGATGACATGACTGGCCTCAGCATATCTATTATGGCCCACAAGCTTCCAACCAATCCAACATGCCCACCAGTGAAGCAAAAGCTCAGGAAATTTAAGCCAGACATGAGTTTGAAAATCAAAGAAGAGGTCACCAAACAGATCAACGCCAGAGTTCTCGGGTAGTCGAATATCCTACCTGGTAAGCCAACATTGTGCCGGTACCAAAGAAAGACGGGAAGGTCAGAGTCTGCGTCGACTACCGGGATCTCAACCGGGCCAGTCCGAAAGACGACTTCCCCCTGCCAAATATACACATCTTAATTGACAATTGTGTCAAGCATGAGCTGCAGTCCTTTGTGGATTGTTTTGCGGGTTACCATCAAATTTGGATGTATGAGGAAGATGCTGAGAAAATGGCATTCATTACGCCATGGGGAGTGTATTGCTACAAAATGATGCCATTCGGTCTGAAGAATGCAGGGGCCACTTACATGAGAGCCATGACTACTATATTCCACGATATGATTCACAAGGAGATCGAGGTATATGTAGACGACGTCATCATCAAATCAAAGAAAGCTGCTGATCACATCAAAGATTTGAGTAAATTCTTCAACAAGTTAAGGTAATACAATCTGAAGCTTAACCCTGCGAAGTGTGCATTCAGGGTTCCTGCTGGGAAGCTACTAGGGTTCATTGTCAGTCATCGAGGAATAGAGCTAGATCCATCAAAGGTCAAAGCCATCCAAGGATTTCCGCCACCAAAGAACAAAAAGGATGTTATGAGCTTCCTGGGACGGCTCAATTATATCAGCCGGTTCATAGCCCAGTATACCGTCATTTGTGAACTAATCTTCAAGATGTTGAGAAAGGATGCTGCAACCAAATGGACTGAGGATTGTCAAAAAGCCTTCGACAGAATCAAAGAGTACCTCTCAACACCACCAGTCTTGGTACCCCCAGAGCCGGGTAAACCCCTATTACTCTACTTGGCTGTATTAGACGGAGCTTTCAATTGCGTTCTCGGGCAACATGATGAAACATGAAGGAAGGATCAAGCAATTTACTATCTCAGCAAGAGGTTCACCCCGTATGAGGCCCAGTATTCTCTATTAGAGCCACCTGTTATGCTTTGACTTGGGTCGCACAGAAGCTGAGGCATTATTTATGTGCCTACACAACATACCTCATATACAGGATGGACCCACTAAAGTACATCTTTCAGAAACCTATGCCCACTGGCAAGCTGGCTAAATGGCAGATCCTATTAAGTGAGTTTGACATCATTTACGTAACTCAAAAGGCAGTCAAGGGACAAACGTTAGCCGATCATCTTGCCGAGAATCCTGTGGACGGAGAATACGAACCTCTAAAAACGTATTTCCCCGATGAAGAAGTATCATTCGTAGGAGAGGACATTGTAGAATCCTACGATGGTTGGAGGATGTTCTTTGATGGGGCCGCAAACTTCAAAGGCGTGGGTATTGGAGCAGTCTTGATTTCAAAAATCGGTCAACACTACCCGGTATCCGCCAAACTCAGGTTCCCCTACCAATAACATGGCTGAATATGAGGCCTGCATCCTTGGGCTCAATTTGGCTATTGACATGAACATTCAGGAATTATTAGTAATTGGTGACTCAGGCTTATTGATACACCAAGTCCAAGGAGAATGGGCAACTAAGAATTCCAAGATACTGCCATACCTACATCGTGTGCAGGAATTGAAAAGGAGGTTCACAAAGATTGAATTCCGGCACGTTCCCAGAATCCAGAATGAGTTCGCCGATGCGCTGGCCACCTTGTCATCTATGATCCAGCATCCAAATAAGAATTTCATTGATCCCATCCCGGTGTGGATTCACACTCAGCCGGCTTACTGTGCACGCATTGAAGAAGAAGCGGATGGAAAACCTTGGTTTCATGACATTAAGACATACTTGGCAGAGGGAGAGTATCCAAAACTTGCAAGCGCCACTCAAAAGCACACTCCACGAAGATTTTCAAACAACTTCTTTCACATCGGAGGACTCCTATATAGGAGGACTCCCGATCTGGGTTTGCTAAGATGTGTCGAGGCAAAGGAAGCAACAAAGCTGTTGGAGGAAATACACGCTGGTACATGCGGCCCTCATATGAACGGGTTTGTTCTAGCAAAGAAGATTCTTCGGGCTGGTTTTTTCTAGATGACCATGGAAACAGAATGCATCCAGTATGTACGCAAATGCCATCGGTGTCAAATACATGGGGATATGATAAAGGTACCTCCCAGCGAGCTTAATGCAACAAGCTCACCCTGGCCGTTCGCCGCTTGGGGCATGGATGTTATTGGACCAATCGAGCCTGCCGCCTCCAACAGACACATGTTAATTCTGGTTTCTATTGACTATTTCACCAAATGGGTCAAAGCCATATCCTACAAGCAGTTACTAAGAAAGTGGTAGTCGATTTTGTCCATGACCACGTTGTTTGTCGATTTGGAGTTCTAGAGTCAATCATCACCGATAATGGTTCCAATATCAACAGTGATTTGATGAAAGTAATGTGTGAAACCTTCAAGATCAAGCACAAGAATTCTACATCATACAAGCCTCAAATGAATGGAGCCGTCAAGGCTGCCAACAAGAACATCAAGAAGATATTAAGAAAGATGGTAGAAAAACACAAGCAATGGAATGAGAAGTTATCATTCGCCCTGTTGGGGTATCGCATCACGGTTCGCACATCAACTGGGGCAACTCCTTACATGTTGGTATACGGCATGGAAGCCGTCATTCCTGCTGAAGTTGAAATTCCATCCCTGAGAATTATACAAGAAGCTGAACTCAGTGATGTAGAATGGGTAGGGAGCCGTTATGAGCAATTGGCCCTCATAGACGGAAAGAGAATGAACGCGGTTTGTCACGGTCAGCTATATCAGAATATAATGACTCGAGCCTTCAACAAGAAAGTCAAACCAAGACGATTCACACCGGGGCAGCTGGTGTTAAAGAAAATATTTCCTCATCAAGACGAAGCAAAAGGGAAATTCTCTCCTAATTGGCAAGTCCCGTACATGGTTCACCGAGTGCTAACAGGAGGAGCACTCATACTGGCAGAAACGGATGGAGAAGTTTGGCCTAAACCAATAAATTCATATGCAGTCAAGCGCTACTATGTGTAATTGTTATGCTCCTATAAATGTTGTAAAATGAACTACGCCTGACCTGATTCTCGTTTAAGAGGGGATACGTAGACAACCCTGTGGGTTCGGTCACATTCTAATAAAATTTAATTTTTCCCACGAATGGAAACTGGGGCAGAATTTTGAGGAGGGACCTCAATATTCCGAAGCAAGTTCAGCCGAGCACCACACCAGTAACAGCCAGAAGTTTTCACCCATCAAATTGGGGCAAAGGTTGAGAAGGAACTCTCAAATCTCCGCCGAATAGAGGTTGCAATGTCTTGAATCGCATCACGGTCGTCGGTTCATCCAAAGAAAACTATACTTTCTATATATCATATCATAATTTACAAAATCATGCATATTTATTTTTCTCAAAAAGCAGTTTGTTTTAGCAACGCTACCCCCGCGGTACAAGCAAAGTCAGCATCATCAAGCAAGCAGGATGGATCAAGCCAGTAGGGGATACGAACTAACCTTCCCCTTTACAAAACTCACGACTTTTCTTTGAACACGGGAATAAAGACGGCGAAAGCCCAAATATCTTTTTATCTTCGCAAGGCATCTCAAGACATTCGCGAACCCGTCCCGCGTTGCCAACATTTACTATCACCGCAAGTAGCTCTGTATTCGCAACAATCATATCGCCATAATTTATCATCAGCTAAGAACTCTTACTGTCGTTTTATCTTTCCACACTCGCATCATTGCATGAGGCTACCATTCTACCTTCCGAGACTAAGCTCTGTCTCCATCTACATAAGGTTAAACTCAGCCTCCATTTGCATAAGGCTACCATTCTGCCTTCCGAGACTAAGCACTGTCTCCCCGCATTTTATCTCCTCCATTTGCATAAGGCTACCATTCTGCCTTCCGAGACTAAGCACTGTCTCCCTTGCATTTTTGCACTGTATAAGGATACCTTTCTGCCTTCCGACACTAAGCTTTGTCTCCTTCTGCATGAGGTTAAACTCTACCTCCATTTGCATATTGCTACCATTCTGCCTTCCGACACTAAGCATTGTCTCCCTGCATTCCATTTCCTTCATTTGCATAAGGCTACTCTTCTTCCTTCCGAGACTAAGCACTGTCTCCCACTTCACTTTACTCCTTGCATAAGGTTGTCACTCTGCCTCTCGAGGTTCTACGCTACCTCTATCCGCATTTTACTTCACTACGCACAACTCCTATCTATTTTTCTCAGAACAATTACCTTTCGCAACGATATTTATCTACGCTTTCTTTCGGGCTAAGCTCTGCCCCGCTTTATTTTTCGCAAGACTAAGCTCTGTCTTGTCAACATCATTACTATTGCATTCTTCATGGGCTGAAATATCGCCAGCTTGTCCAAAGGCGTCATCGTTCAGAGGCACCATCCTCATGGACCGAGAACATCATTTCATGGCATGCAGATCTCTTATATTCAACTTGCATATCATTATTCAAAGGCATCATGGTTCGGAGGAACCATCCTCATGGCCCGAGAACATCATTACATAGCCTGCGAATCCCGCAACAAGCGATTCATGGCCCAGGACATCATAGTCTAAGGACACCATCCTAATTGTCCGACGGGGACTTGCATCATGTTTATATTATGCACAATATACGTTCTTTCTTTATTTGCAGGTAACCCGGCTGGAACATCCAACCAGGCAGGAGCGGACCGCTCCAGTTCTTCGACACGACCCCGAAAGATCCTTGTAGTCTTACCCCACCATGCACCTTGGGCCCGTTCTTGTAAAACATCGTCGGTATATTTCGCCGATGATTCCGGAACTACAAGCGTCCTGATTCCTGTAAAACCATGGATATGTAGGCAGCTCAAAAACCAAGGTGCGGCCGAATTCTATCCCACAGCTTCATCTCAGGTAAAAATTGGCCATCATATCTTTACCCGACAACTCTTTCGTCCTTCCCGGATAAAGAGGCGCAGCTCTTGATACCCAATGTTTCCTAAAATTATTGTTTAAACTTGCATATAAGTTTCCAAAATCATTTTTTGTAATAATGAGTATTTTTCCCAATTTTTACACATTTTTATTTGAATTATGTCCTATTTATTTACTGTTTTCACATTTTTATATAATTCATAAATTACACTCTAAATAATCTCAAAAAATTTTCCAATTTAATATGTCATTTATAATCACCTTTTACTTATTAAATTTTAATTATTTCCTAAATTGATCAATTAAGCACTACTTAAGTTGCAATTACAATTATTTTGCAGTTATAGCCTAATTAGTCATTTTATACCCTTAAAATCAACATTCATGCTTTTATATTTTTATATTGTCTAATTACTGTAATTATACTTATTTTTTTAACTTAATTTCATTTTATACAATTATTGGCTATTTTAATTAATTAATTACCTATTTTTATTGGGTATTTAATAATTAGCCATAGTTATTGAAATTCTAGCCAGATTTCAACCCCATCAGATCCTAAAACGACCCAGCCCAAATCCTAATTTGTACCTGGCCCAACTCCCAGCTGATCTGAGCCGTTGATCAAATGAGATCAACGGCCCAGATCTCTTGTTGCCTAAATTAACTGGAACGACCCCTCCCCGACCCTTCACTTTCCTCAACCCTCTCATCTCTCTACGTTGGTCTCTCTAGAAACTTCTCGTCTCCGATGACTTTGTCATTCTTCTCTGGCCATCTCCGGCGACCATCCTCCAACCTCGAGCCCCTAATGGGTTTCCCTCACCTCACACATCATCCTTGAGGTCTTCAAGGGCCCTGGGCCATGGCGACTTGAACCTAGGGTTTCTGCTTAGGCGTTTACGGTCTCTCCGGTGATTTTTTCGGCAAAATCTCACCATATGTGTTCCGATCCTTGAGACTTATGACAAGTTCTTTCGTTCTACTTAGGTTTCTCTGAAACCCTCACTTTGGCTTAAATTTTTCATATCCACGTTGTTTTTAATGATTCAAGCATGTCTCACTTTATATTTACATTATTCTCGACTCAATCTTTAAGAATCTTCAATTTCCAAACATTTTTTCACCTCCTTTGGAAGCTAGGGTTTTTCAGAATCCTTTTACGCCTGCTTTAAGCTAAGTTTCTTTGTGTTTGAGTCGATTCTTCGCCTATCTCTACTGATTCTGTGCTCTTGTTTCTGTTTAAACTCGCCTATGTTGAAACCCTAACTGTTATGATTTTTCTTTTGTCTGGGTTCTTCATATTGACCTGATTATTTAATTCCTATTATGAGTCTGTGATTGTTGTATTCCGAACAATCTTGCTAAGGCCTAACCTACTTGTGTTACCTATATGTGATTGTTTATTTGGACCTATGCATCTCTGAACTTGTCTGTTGCTATGACTATTGGTTTCTCTATATATGTGTTGAAATAAAGAGAACGAATCTCTCTTGATTGACTTTGATTTCCTTATTAAATGATCTGATTGAAAATATGTCTTTCAAATCCCTAGGGCGCTGCCTGTTTGTTTAAATTAATTGATTAACTTACTTTGTTTACTAAGATGCTCTATTTACCAAACTATTTCCTTAATTATAGCTTTCTGAATCTAGTCCTATTGTACTACTCTATACTTAATAAACTTTGACTCCTTCCTTATTAGTCATGTACTGATTTTACATGTTACTAAGTTTTAATTTTGAAATCCTTTAACTTGAGGGAACAAATGTATTGATTTCCTGGTTAATTGAGTCCGAGTTCCTTGATTACTATGCTACTTTGATTCTTTCCTTATCTAGTCTTGTACTGACTTCTACTTACCTTATGTGCTGCATGTCTTTACCATTTCTGAGTTGAATCCCATAATTTAAGGGAACCATGTATCCTTCTTACACTGATTGGATTCTGTTTTCTCTTATTACCATGCATTTGTGATTCTTATCTTATTTCACTACTTGTTTTCAACTATAAGTACTCTTGTCTTTCAATAACAAAGACACACAGACAGAGACTTGTGTAAAACTTTCTCTTTCTCACAAAAGCTCTGCTCTACTACTCCTCTCTTTTGCTCTTGTCTATTGTTAGCAGGCTATAAGGCAAGGCTAACCATTGTGCTCTTATTTTGCTCTTTCATTCTGCTTGCCCTCATCACCGGTATGTTCTTATTAAGATTGAAGCTCCCAAACCAATGTGTTTCATAGTGTTTCATTTCATTATATTCCTAATTGTCTTCTACTTGTGCTTCTACTATTCAACTTGCAATTAAGCTCTTGTTTAGCTTTCAGCACTCACCATGCTTCATCTCTTTAAGATTTACATGCCAATGCTTCTAGGATTGTTGTTTACTCTTCATTTGCACCTATTATGCCTATATCCTATTACTGTCTATTATCATGTTTAAACTTGTCCATCTCCTGACTCTATGAACACCTCTGATTTGTGCAACTATGTTTAAACATGTATGTGCATCTTTTCTTGATTACTATGTGGCCTATCTATCTCTTTGAACCATCCCTGATTTATGCAGCCATGTTAAATAAGTCTTATTGAATCTATGCACCTTTCTCCTGATTACTATGTGATTTACCCATTCTATGCAGCTAAGTTTAAATAGTTTATTGAATCTCTGTGTCTTCTCCTGCCTATTATGTGACTTATCCCCCATTGTCTTTGCATTGCTGAATTTGTTTTGATCTGTCCTTCTTAGATACTACTACCTTTTTAAAACTATTATGTTAAAATGGACCTTCAGTTCGTAAATTTTTTCAACTAAATCTTGTCTTTCAAAAACTATGTTCCTCTTTTAAACTCACTCCTGGTACTTCACACTACTCCTAGAAATTTAAGTTCCACCCTCTGAGTGTAAGCATTGCTCAGGGAACCTCTTGAGTTCCCTCTGAATTTGACGCACTGAGGTGTTTAATTCCACACTGCACTTGTTCAACTTTTGCAATTGTGTTGGGGTGTTGGTATTGTCCAGGGACCCATGAGGGCCCTAGGGAGCTTTGTCGCACCCCTACCATGTGGGAGGTGTGAAACTCGAAAGGATTGAGGTTGGAAGGATGGGCCTGATTGAAGGCGCCCTATAGAATAACTTCTTATTTGTTTTCCTTTCAATTATTGTAATTCATTTGGATATTGGGCTGTAATAATTTGTAAACGCACTGCTGGGCGATATAGTGAAATGGGTGGGGAATATGCATGCTTAGTTTTAGTATTGGGTAGAAACATGTTCTTAGGTTCACTTGTTTATTTTTGCAATAATCAACATGCTTAGGACATGCATCTCACATACTAGAAATCCTGTTTAGGTCTTCACTTTCAGCATGCCATTCACTCTTTCATAATTCTGAGCAAATTAATAACAAGCATCTAACTTGTCATTTTTCATAACATCTTAGAAACCATGCCTTTAGGGATCTCTTTGTGCATTAGAAATCCTGCTGCTAGAACTATACTTGGTTGAGTTTTCAATCACTGTACCACGACTCAGCATGTTTTATCCAATAAAATCTGGCCAATTCGTTAAAAACAAACTTTATACGAGCGTGTCTAAAATCAGAACCTGAGCATGTATATCACCCTTAACCAATTAGGCAAATGTTAAGACGCCTAGGCAAGCCTTAGGTTTAACACGTAATTAAGTCGAATCAACCAAGCCTCTAATAATCTGCCTCTTTGGAAAATCACGAACTTTGATGTTCCAGTGTTTTCTTTTGGGAATTATGTTATGTTGTGTTTAACTCCTATATCCTTTCCTTTTCAAAACAACTCCTAAATGGTGCATTTTCTTGTTCCTCAATTACTGATTTCTGGCTTCTGGCTTAGCTTCAAACCATTAAGTGTTTTAAAGTTGTTGTATGACATAATGTGTTCTACTCCTAAAGTCTTTGCTAAACTATTTTCTAAAATAGTCCTATGAACTACTGGTTTTAGTACACACTATTGGATTTTCGAGTCTCAAATCACTGCCTTACCGTTTCCTGAAAGTATTCTGAATTACTGTATGCTCTCGAGTTTTAAAAACACTACTTTAAACATTTATATTCCTGCAATTACTGTTTTTAAATCCTACAACCTTAACTCGTTCAGATTTTAACTCAAACTACTACTCTTTAACTAAAACTCCCTTTTTTTGGAACTTTCCTTCTGAGACTTTAATTGTGTTTGAGACGTGCCATTTACGTGTTTAAATTGCGGAGGGACTTGTGAGCCTATTATTTGCCCTATATGATCCAATACATGTCATCCTATTTGTTTTGCACTGTCGCCTAGTGTTTTATCCTTTACACCTGAGTTCAGCCTAGTCCCTGCCTTTGTAGGAATAGTGGTCCCAATTGCCCTCCGGGACTTATAGGATGGGACGGGTAATGGCACGCACTAAGCAGTCGTGACCAACACGCGTTTTAAATAAACTTTACGGGGTGGGAAGGTAGAATACGAATATGATGACCGATGCGTTAATACCACGTGTAGCCGCCTCCTCAAGGTGTGACATATCGGGTATTGCATTGAAGTGATCCGTACTACTTTAAACCTAGGACACTTCTTTTCAAATATTTATGTTATTCAAAACCTTTAAATATTTTCATACTTGCTTTAAATCCCCTCATATGTGAACCTTATTTGTTACTTGCTTACCGTCCAAATTCACAAAACTTATTGGTTGGGACCTATAGTTGTGGATCCTGGGGGTGCCTAACACATTCCCCTTGGGATAATTTCAAGTCCTTACCCAATCTCTGGTAACGCGAACTAGTTCATGAGTTATCAACTCTAGGTGCCCTAACGCACCATAAAAATCGTTAGGTGGCGACTCTTCCTTTTCTTTTAAAGGAGTTGTCCATAATGTCTTAACCGATCTTTCCGTACCTAACCCGTGCGATAGAAAAAAAAGGGGGTGCGACACACAGTACGATAATCCGTGTTTGGCAGAACTACGGGAGACAGTGGTTCAGGGTGGTGCCAAGGAGGTTACTATTGGCGAGGATGGTGTTCTAAGACTTCAGGGTCGATTGTGTGTTCCTAATGTTGATGGCTTGAGGCAGAGAATTCTAGAGGAGGCACACAGTTCGCGATATTCTGTTCATCCTGGTGCTACGAAGATGTATCTTGATTTGAAGCAACATTTCTGGTGGAGACGGATGAAGATGGACATTGTGGAGTATGTGGATATGTGTCTTAATTGCCAACATATTAAATATGAGCACCATAGGCCAGGGGGCCTACTTCAGCAGATGCCCATTCCTGAGTGGAAGTGGGAGCACATTACTATGAACTTCGTGGTTGGGTTGCCTCGGACGTTGCGGAAGGTTGACGCGGTTTGGGTTATTGTGGATACGTTGACCAAATCGGCGCATTTTATTCCTGTGGCCACTACTTATACTTCTGAGAGGCTAGCATCTACATTCGAGAGATAGTCCGGTTGCACGATGTACAAGTGTCCGTTATATAAGATCGAGGTCCCCAGTTCACCTCGCACTTCTGGAGAGCATTGCACAGGGAGATGGGTACTCAGGTTGATCTCAACATGACATTTCATCCACAGACTGATGGTCAGTCGAAACGTACATTTCAGATATTGGAGGACATGCTCAGAGCATGTGTTCTTGACTTTGGAGGCCAGTGGGACCATTTCTTGCCCTTGGCCGAGTTTGCTTACAGTAATAGTTATCAATCCATCATCGAGATGGCTCCATTTGAGGCTTTATATGGTCGGCGATGTCGTTCTCCTATCGGGTGGTTTGAGCCTGGTGAGGCTAAGTTATATGGTATAGACCTGGTGAGAGATGCTTTAGAGAAGGTGAAGTTAATTCAGGAGAGGCTCCGCACAACACTGTCCAGACAGAAGAGCTACGCAGATCAGAGGGCGCGTGATGTGTCATTTATGGAGCGAGATAAGGTTCTGCTGAAGGTTTCGCCGATGAAGGGTATTATGAGATTCGGGAAGAAGGGCAAGCTGAGCCCGAGGTTCATAGGTCCTTTGGAGTATTGAGGCGAGTTGGTGAGGTTGCTTATGAGCTTGCCTTACCTCCCAGCTTATCGGGAGTCCATCCAATATTCCACGTATCCATGCTCCGGAGATACCACGTCGATTGCTCTCACGCTGTTGATTTCAATACTATTCAGTTGGATGAGAGGTTGGGCTACGAGGAGGAGCCATTTTCTATTATTGATAGACAGGACCTCCAGTTGAGATCTAAGAGAATTTCTGTTGTAAAGGTCCAGTGGCGGGGCCAACCAGTCAAGGAGGCAACTTGGGAGTCCGAGGAGGACATGCGGGGTAGATACCCACTTCAGGTATGATTCTAGACCCGTTCGAGGACGAACCTTTGTTTAAGAGGTGGAGAATGTAACGACCCGACCGGTCGTTTTGCGTATTCGGACCCCGTTCCCCTAAATAAGACTTTCTGTAGCAGCTTATCGTGGTTTTTGACTTGCAGGGACGGGTGGTTCGGGATTTGGAAGTGTTTGGAATAGTATAGAAACACTTGGTTCCTTAAGGTTGGCTTTCAAAGCCAAGTTTGATTTCGGTCAACATTTTGAGTAAACGACATCGGAATCGAGTTTCGATGATTCCAGTAGCTCCGTATGTCCGGAATGGGTTTTGGATGACTCAGGAGCGTTTTGACGCCAAATAGCGAAATAGAGTTTCCTTAAGTTTGAAATTTGGTTTGGTACGTGATTTTATGTTGTCGAGGTCCGAATGGAATTCCGAGACCGGGAATAGTTCCGTTATGTCATTCATGACTTGCCTGCAAAATTTGGTTTCCTTCCGAGTGGTATAGGTCGGTTCGGCGCATTGAAACCGAATTCAAGAACTTAGAAATTCTTAAGTTTGATTCTAGGGGTTTTGAGGGGTGATTTTGAGATTTAGTGTTGTTTTGGGGGTTCTGAAGGCTCGAGCGAGTCCGTATTATGATTTAGGACTTTTTGGTATAATTGCACAGGAGCTCAGGTGAGCCCAGGTGCATCCCGCACATCAAACGGAGCCAAAAACCAGCAGCTTCAGCTGCTAGTGCACCAGATCTGGTGTGACCGCAGGTGCAGTTGCCCAGGTCGCAGGTGAGACCCCTAGGGGAGCTAGTCCAAACCGCAGGTGCAGACCTCCCTTCGCAGGCGCGGACCCGCTGGTGCGGGACTTCCTCTGCAGGTGCGGCCACATGCCTCCTAGGCCACTTCTGCAGGTGACCTTTGGCTCGCAGGTGCGAGATCGCAGGTGCGGTCCTCGAGCCGCAAGTGCGAGATCACTGGAGGCAGTGATCCCATTTAATACGGGATTTGGCCATTTTTCACCATTTCTTCTCCTCCATTGGCGATTTGGAGAGCTTTCAAGAAGGTATTCGGCCTAGCTTCTAAGAGGTAAGTAAATTCTATTTAAATGTTAGATTATTACACCAAAACTTAGGTAGATTAACATGTAATTAGTGGAAATCAAAGGGGTTAGAGTGAAAACCTAGGGTTGATGAACTTTAGGGAATTTTACCAGTTTTCTACCATGAAATCATATAAAAATTATATACTTAGGCTATGGGTGAGTGTTATCTTCGAGACTTTCCGGAATCCGAGCATATGGGATTTCTTCAAGAATGGTGAATTTACTAAATAAGTAGGGTAATTTCCATACCTTGAGCATGCATTGACATGTTTACATATCATTTGACTAGTTTCGAGTCCTCGAGTGTAACGTTTGGAGTTTCGGGCGCGTCCTTGACCGAGAAGTTGGTTCTACGTGAGGTGAGTCTCCTTTCCAACCTTGTAAGAGGGAATTGTCTCATAGGTAAATGTAAATGATTGAATTTGTCCTTTATTTGCGGGGGCTACGTACGTGCAAAGTGACGAGAGTCCGTGCGTAGCTACTACTCTATTGTATCGGGTAGAATTTAGGATTTCACAAGCATGCCTCTATGTGTCTTACCTGCATCTTTACTTGTGTTCTTGGTTGCTTATTACCCTTGAAATTAACATGAGACTTTTGGAAGCTATGTGTAAGTTTAAGTGCTTAAATCCTTGAATCTAAGAATAATCCATCATAAATTCCCGAATTTCCTGATAATACTGTGTATGTCTACGAGCACCCATGTCGCATGTATAATTCGTGAGCGGGGTAGCCTTATATTTATGTCAACTTCGTCGCATGATCGGTTCGCGAGCGGGGTAGTAGATGCATCTATGGTTCGTGCCGCTCGACCCTCATCACTGCACATTTAAATTTTTGCGTCGCTTCGACCGTACGCCTCGGCAGATTATATGTTATGTGCTTTATTAAGAGTCTTATTATTATTCTTACCAATTTGTTCTGTGGGAAAGAAACTTGTGATTTTATTAAATTTTGTTACTTGGCCCTTGCAGGTAGATCGTTATCTTTATATGCTGATGCTCCATGTCTACTTGCTTTCTATAAATGTTATTCCTGTCTAAATTCATTAAATCATATTATTAATAACGACCCTAGTGAGTAACACGTCTGCCTCTCGTCACTACTTCTTCGAGTTTAGACGGGATACTCACTGGGTACATATTTGTTTATATGTACTCATGCTACACTTCTGTACTTAATTGTACAGGTTCTAAGGTTGTTGCACATGGTCACCATTCGGGTGTTCGTCGCTGAGAGTACTACTGCGATTTGACTACACGGTGAGCTGCTCTTCCTAGCATTCCTCAGCGGCACTATGGAGTTTCTATTACTTTTGGGATATTTCTGTCTACTCCCTTTCAGGCAGTTGTACATTCATTTTGTCTATTTTTATATTCCACTAGTCGTTTGTGGACTTGTGACACTAGGTCTTGGCACACATAGTTGATTCACTAGTTTTTTACTACTCTGTTCTATGCTGGCAATGATTTACCTTAAATTACATTGCCTCACTTCCTCTCTTCCATTTAAGGACTGCTTAAATTAAAACTGGATAAGTGTTTGAACATCTCATTTGTGTAAGTAATTTCGTTAGTAACTAGTGTTGGCTTGCCTGACTCCGGTGTTGGGCGCCATCACGACCTGAGTAGGAATTTGGGTCGTGACATCGGGGCTCTAAATAAAACATGCATGCAAGTCTAAAAGCATCATACGGACTTGCTCGTACGATCAAATCATGAAAATAACATGTAAAACTACGAATTAAACCTCAAAACTCATTATTTTCCTCAAGAGCACTTATAATTCATAACTTTTAAACCGGATGTCCGAATTATGTCAAATAAACTCCGGTTTTTACCAAATTTCGCAGGCAAGGCCTAAATATCATAAAAATTCTGTACCGGGATCCGGAACTAAAATACAGGCCGGATACCAATGATTTTAAACATTAGTTCTTTTCTTCATTTCATAAATATTTCAGCAAAACAATTTCTTTCAAAAATTGATTTCTAAGGCTTGGGACCTCGAAAATTCATTTCCGGGCATACGCCCGGGTCCCATATTTTACTGCGGACCTCACGGGATCGTCAAAACATAGATCCGAGTCCGTTTACTCAAAATGTTGACTCAAGTCAACTAAAACCAAATTTGTAATTCTAAAAATTATTATTTCTTATATTTTCACATAAAAGCTTTCCGGTTTCACGCCTGGACTGCGCACGTAAATTGAGGTAGTTAAAATTAATCTTTTTATGGCTAATAAGTCTAGAACGCTGTCTAAATTCATAAAATGACCCCTCGGGTCATCACAATCGCCACCTCTAAAACAAATGATCGTCCTCGAACGGACATAGAAGATTACCTGAATTTGCAAACAAGTGTGATATTTACTCTGCATGTCCGACTCGGACTCCCAAGTAGCTGCCTCAACGGGTTGGCCTCTCCACTGCACTCGAACTGAAGGACAACTCTTAGACCTCAACTAACAAACCTGCCGATCCAAATTGGCTACCGGCTACTCCTCATAAGTCAAGTCTTTGTCCAATTGGACTGAGCTGAAATATAACACGTGGGACGGGTTACCATGATATTTCCGGAGCGTGGACACGTGGATACTGGATGAACGGAGGATAACCCTGGAGGCAATGCAAGTCTATAAGCCACCTCCCCCACTTTATCAAGAATCTCAAACAACCCGATATACCTAGGGCTCAACTTACCCTTCTTTCTAAACCTCATAACACCCTTCATGGGCAATACCCGAAACAATACTCTCTCTCCAACCAGGAATGCCACATAACGAACATTACGATCGGCATAACTCTTTTATCTAGACTGAGCTGCACGAAGTCTCTTCTGAATAATCTTGACCTTATCCAAGGCCTCCTGAACTAAGTCTGTACCTAATAACCTAGCCTCTCCCGGCTCGAACCATCCAACTGGAAAACTACACTGTTTACCATATAACGCCTCATAAGGAGCCATCCAAATGCTTGACTGATAGCTATTATTATTGGCAAATTCCGCTAACGGAAAGAACTGATCCCGCGAACCTCCAAAGTTAATAACACAAGCGCGGAGCATATCCTCCAATATCTGAATGGTATGCTCGGACTGCCCATCAGTATGAGGGTGAAATGTTGTGCTCAACTCCACTCGGGTACCCAAATCATGCTAAACTACCCTCTAAAAGTGCGAAGTAACCTGCGATGTTCAGTGAAAAACCTCACACGACACGTTATAAAGATAGTGCCTCCATATTTTCAGTGCGTGAACAATGGCTGCCAACTCCAAGTCATTGACAAGATAATTCTTCTTATGAACCTTCAACTGTCGCGACGCATACACAATCACCTTGCCATCCTGCATTAATATTGCACCAATTCCAATACGAGATGCATCACAATACATTGTGAAAGAACCTGAACCTGATGGTAACACCAACACCGGTGGTGAAGTCAAGGCTGTCTTGAGCGTCTGAATGTAATGACTCGATCAGTCATTTTGCGTATTAGAGCCACGTTCCCCTAAATGAGACTCCCCATAGAGGCTTATTGTGATTTGTGACTTGCGAGGATAGGTGGTCCGGGATTTGGAAGTGTTTATAGTTCTATAGCAACACTTGGTTCCTTAAGGTTGGCCTTTTGGCCAAATTTGACTTCGGTCAACATTTTGAGAAAACGACCTCGGAATCGAGTTCCGACAGTTCTAGTAGCTTTGTATGATGATTTTGGACTTGGGCGTATGTTCGGAATGGGTTTTTGATGACCCGGGAGCGTTTCAGTGCTCATTATAGAAATAAGGATTTCCTTAAGTTTGAAATTTGGTTTGGAACGTGATTTTATGTTATCGAGGTCTAAACAGAATTCCGAGACTGGGAATAGCTCTGTTATGTCATTTATAACTTGCCGGTAAACTTTGGTGTCATTCCGAGTAGTATAGGTCAGTCTGGCGCATTATTATAGAAATCAAGAACTTGAAATTTCTAAGTTATGATTCTAGGGGTTTTGGGGTGCGATTTTGAGTTTTAGCGTTGTTTTGAGTGTTTCAAATGCTCGAGCGAGTCCGTATTATGATTCGGGACTTGTTGGTATATTTGGACGGGGGCTCCGGCGGGCCCAGGTGCCTCTTGGGCACCAAACTGGGCTAAAAACCAGCTGGTGCACCTGATATGGTGTGACCGCAGGTGTAGGGTCGCTCCTGCGGTCCCATCCTCGTAGGTACGAAAACAAGTGGCCAGGCCGTTTCTCGCAGAAATGGACCAAGTTCCGCAGGAGCGAAGCTGCAGGTGCGGTCTCCTCTCGGTAAATGCGAGCCCAGCCTTCCCCGTCCAGTTCTGCAGGTGCGAGCTTTTGCTCGAAGGCGCGAGACCTCAGGTGCGGTCCTTGAGCCGGAGGTGCGCAATCACTTTAAGCTTAGGCAGTGTGTTTCTTTAAAACACAGAATTTTACCCATTTCCTTCCCTTCTCACCTCCATTAAAGACTTGGAAGCTTGGAGAAGAGATTCCACGACCTATCTACTGAAGAGGTAAGTTAATTCCACACTAATACTAGTTTAATACATGAATTACTAGTTAAGTTAACTACTAAATTGGTGGAAAATCAAGATTTGGGTAGTAACTTAGGGTTCTTGAGGAATTTGATGAATTTCCCCATAAATTGCTATGAATTCAAGTAGAAATCATATATTAACGATCCATAGGCTATGGGTGAGTGATTCGTTCGAGAATTTTTAAAATTCGAGCGTGCGGGCCCGGGGTTGAATTTTGGGAATTCTTCAAGAATGTTGAATTTATTGAATGAATAGGATAATTTCCCTATTGAGCAGGAATTGATATAATTCTATAACATTTGGCTAGTTACGAGTCCTTGGGTGTAGAGTTTAGAGTTTCAGGCACATTCTTGGTCGGAGAGGTAGATTAGACACGAGGTGAGTCTCCTTTATAACCTTGTAAGAGGGAACCGTCCCCATAGGTGATGTGTATGTTATATGTAATTTTTTGGGGGCTACGTACGTACAAAGTTACGAGAGTCCGTACGTAGCGGCTATTATTTTTACGTCCTGGTAGTTACGCCCACAACATGCCTTATATTCTTCCTTGTAATGAATTATATGTTATGAATTCCTGTTATAGGTAGTATGTTTTCCTTGAGGTTTATGAAACTTGATAATTTGGAAGAAGATGATTATGGAAAGGAAATGTTAAGATTATTGTGTGTGTATGTGATCGCTTTGCAATTTATATTCCGCGAGCGGAGTGTGATTTCTCCCATTCTCGTGGGAGCGGGTCGTACGCCACGGCAGATTGAAAGGTGCACTTATGGTTTGGGTTGTTCGACCCTCGGCAGTGCACATATGAGATTGTACTATGGTAAGAATGCACTTATGGGACGGGCCGTTAGATCCTCGGCAGTGCATAGACATTATCCTTATGATTTCGACCGGTTGTCTTATTCCTGTGTGCGCATGACTATTTTGTATTGTTTCATGGACATTGACTTGACAGATATTTGGGGGAAAAGAAAGTGGAACCTGTTATTTATTTTCAGTATTTACTTGGATTCTTGTGTTTTATATACATTTGTTGTTCACTGTCTTACCCGCCTACCGTTCTTTTTTTCATTATTCCTTGTTATATTATACTGTTGGACCTTAGTGAGTGTCAAGTTGACCTCTCGTCACTACTTCTTCGAGATTAGACGGGATACTCAGTGGGTACATATTTATTTATGTACTCATGCTACGCTTCTGTACTTAATTGTACAGGTTCTGAGGCGGGTGCATCTGGTTATCATACTGGGGATAGATTCTGATATAGTGGACCTGACTTCACGATGAGCTGCTTCTCCCGACGATCCTCAGCAGCACCATGGAGTTTCTTTTGCTTATTTTCTCGTCTACTTATTTCAGACAGTGGGAATTGTATATTTTTATCTGTGTTATATCCAGTTAGTATGCCCGTGGTACTCATGACACTAGTTCCTGGCACACACGTAGTAGTTATCATGGATTATAGACTGTATATATATTTTTGGCTCACGCCTCCTCATGGCTACTTTTGGACTAAAACTTGTCAATTACCTTTCGATATTAAGTTTTAACGTGTTATCTTGGTATATGATGAAATTGGTTAATTAATTAAGACAGAACCCTTAACAAAATTTGTGTTGGCTTGCCTGACCCCGCTGTTGGGTTCCATCATGACCTGAGTTAGGATTTTGGGTTTTGACAACATGGTATCAGAGCTCTAGGTTCACGTAAGTCTCACGAGTGACCGGAAAACCCAGTAGAGTCTTGCGTATCGGTACAAAGACGTCTATACTTATCTTTAGGAGGCTATAAGGTGTTAGGAAACCTCTCTTTATTCCTACTCTATCGTGCAATCGATGATGTACTAAAGCTTATTCTTGTATTCTCTCATAGATGGTAAGGACGCGTGCTTCTGATGTTCCTAACCCGGGAGATGCCGCTACCCCCGCTGTCAGAGGCCGTGGCAAAGAACAGGGGAGGGCACCGGCCCGAGGCAGGGGACGAGGGCGTCCCAGAGCTATTCCAGTTGCACCACCAGGGGATCCTATCATAGAGAAGCAGGATGAGGTGCCTCCAGCAGATCTTGCTCCAGTGGACTTCATGACGGCGCCCGGCTTCCAGGAGGTCATGGGCTGTATGATGAGGTTTATGGACACCATGTCCCATGCTGGTTTATTTCCAGCATATCCGGCCACTTCTCAGGCAGGACGGGGGGACCAGACTCCTACCGCCAGGGCCGCAGAACAGGCAGCAGCAGCACAGCATACCCCGGGTATACTGCCCCTGGGTAGTATCTAGCCTGTAGCAGCAACACTGGAGCCCAGACCAGCTGCGGATGGCGATCAACAGAAGATGTTGGACAGATGGACTCGATTGCACCCTCCAGTCTTCAGGGGTGAGAGAGGCGAGGATGACCAGGACTTCATTGATAGGTACAGGGACAGACTGCACAACATGAGAATCCTAGCGTCCCATGGAGTGGATTTCACCACATTTCAGTTAGAGGGCAGAGCTCGCATGTGGTGGCAGTCTTACATTCTCAACAGGCTAACAGATTCTCCTCTTGTCGCTTGGGAGCAGTTCACGCAGATGTTTCTGGATAGATATATCCCACCCTTTGAGAGGAAAGAGTTGCGACATCAGTTTGAGCAGCTAGAGCAGGGGCAGATGTCAGTGACAGATTATGAGGCCAGATTTTCAGAGTTGTCACGTCATGCACTTATGATACTACCCACTGATGGTGAGAGGGTGCTGAGACTCGTGGCTGGGTTTCACCCAGGTATTAGAGCCACCATGGCCTGAGAGGTGGAGATGGGTACTTCTTACCAACTCGTGGTGGAGATTGCTCGCAGGATCGAGGGTTAACAATCGAGGAGCAGGGAGCAGGATCAGCAGGAAAAAAAGGCTAGGTTCTCCGGAGACTTCAGAGGTACCCAAGCTATGGGCAGGGTCAGTTTAGTAGTTGTCAGCCCAGCAGACCTTCATATTCAGCACCTGCACCACCTCCCCGAGGTGTTCCAACGAGGGCTCATTTCAGCGCTATGCCAGCGCGTTCCCATCGTCCTCCGACCATTCAGGGTTTTTATTCGGGGCAGCAGGATATGGTACCTAGAGGTTGCTATGATTGTGGGGATCTAGGTCATATGTAGAGACATTGTTCCAAGCTTCAGGGCAAGGTAGTTCCGCAGGGTTATTAGCCTATTATGATGACCCAAAAGGTCTTCTTACATAATTTAAGCTATATCTATGTTTCGAGGCTCTGAGAGCCTCCGTAAGTCTCACCTCGTTATGCGTGCGCAGCCCAGGCGTGTAGCCGGGAAGCTATTATGTGAAAAATTGATGAAAATAAGTCTTGATAATTAATGAACGAATATAGTTGACTTTGGTCAAAATTTCTGGTAAACGGACCCGGACCCGTGATTCGACGGTCCCGGAGGGTCCGTAGGAAAATATGGGACTTGGGCATATGCTCGGAATCGAATTCCGAGGTCCCAAGCCCGAGAAATGAATTTTTAAAGAAAATTGTTTTCTGAAAATAATAAAGGATTTTGAAAATGAATAATTATGTGAAAACCGTGTTACCGGGCCCGTATTATGGTTCCGGAGCCCGGAACAGGTTTATTATATGTTATGTGACTTATCTGTGAAATTTGGTGTAAAACGGACTTGAAATGAGTGGTTTCGGAATAAAAAATGAGACTTTGAGGTTTTAAAGAACTAGAAATGTAGCTTGGAAAGTAGTGTTATGTTCCCGAGGTGGAATGAGATTC
>ML281867.1:0-24980 GCA_005239495.1 Nicotiana undulata | reverse complement strand
TATATATATATATATATATATATGTGTGTGTGTGTGTGTGTGTGTGTGTGTGTGTGTGTGTCCTATTGGTTCGATTTTTGATAATATTGAGGAAGTGATGAGGAATGCAGTTTAAGTGTTTTATAATTGTTGAGGTTTACGTAGTTGTTTGGTTTCAATTGATTGTTGCCAATTGTTGTGGCAAGTGTACTAAAAGTGTTGGCTGTTCTCTTGATTTTATCATGGTACATAAAGACTGAGCTGGGTTGACAACGTTACGGTGTTTACATATATTATGGTTGGTATTATTGTGAAACGATATTGGTTGAAGCTTACGAGCTATACTATTTTCTGTTTGAAATTTGTTGAAATAAAAGTGTTGTGAAAGGCTTGGCCTGAACTGTGAAAGTTTTTGATGAATAAACAAAATTGGTGTGATAAGAGGGATGTGATAAGGGTGGATAATTGATTGTGATACGGGTGAATAAAGTGATCGTGATACAGGTGAATAAATTGATATGATATGTCTGGTGGAATCGGACTGCACGTCGCAACAAGGAGAAATAAGGGAGGACAATGATATTTTTAATGATTTTCAAAGAAAATCCAAGATTTGAAAACTACCATTTTATATTACTATTTTTCATATTTTGGCACTACTTTTATTTAAAGTTAAAGTTTGGAAACTTGGAAATCATTTGAGAGGTTGTTATAGCTGAGGCCTGGAAAAGGCGGTTGAGTTATTTCATTGTTGTTGCAATACTTAATTATTTGTTTATATTTCCTTCTTGCTTTATATCTATTGTCTCAGTTATATTTTTCTTGTTCGTGTAGAATTGTTTTGTTGCGTTATTGTATATATTATTGTCGCAGTTTATATGTTGTTAACGCCCCGCCATAGCCTCGTCATTACTTCGTTGAGGTTAGGCTCGGCATTTACTCAGTACATGGGGCGGTTGTACTGATACTACACCCTGCACTCTTTTGTGCAGATCCAGGTATCGACCAGCAATAGAAATTTTTAGAGCAGCTATCTATTTTCTGGAGACACGAGGTATATCTGCCGGCGTTCGTAGATCCCGAGAGTCTTCTCTTAGTTTGTAGAGACTGTTTTATATTTTTCTCAAAACAGTTATATTATTTCTTTCAGCCCATTATTTGTAGTAATCTTAGAAGTTCGTGAAATGTGACACCAGACCCTGGGTAGTCTTAGAGTTAGTTATATACTTAGTTCGTGGTTCATTTTATTTAATTGCTTCTTCTTTTATATTTGGAGGATCTCATTGGAAATCATTTAAATTAAGTTACTTTTAATTTATTTTTTTATGCTTAAGTAAATAATCAAAGGAAATTAGTTAATCGAATTCTAACATTGGCTTGCCTAGCAAGTGTGGTGTTAGGCGCCATCACGATCCCTAAGGTTGGGAATTTGGGTCGTGACAGTTTTGGACCTCTATTTGGATGATTCTAGACCTTATCTAGGCTGCTCAAAAATGCAAAACTAGGCGACAAGAAAAAGTTATAAAGACTTCACATAAAAGCAATTAAGGGCTCACATTGACCTCCACACTTAAACAGCAAATGCACGCAAACACATATGCCAATTAGGAGGTTGCAGAATCCATAATCTTAAACCTATAGACATGCTTTCTAGGTGATTTTTGAGTTAAAGCATGCATTCCAATTTCAAAGGAAAGATATTGCTCATAGACAACATTATTCAGGCATTACAAGCTCGTTATTGCGAGTTTTAAGTTAGTAATCCTATATGTGTTATGCCTAGGTGATCTACGCAGTTGAGTATAACAAAATCTACCAGAATTATTCATACGAAGTAAGTGAAGCAACGTTTGAATGGTCTAGCATTAACTAATTATAGCGAGCAATAATTTCCTATTGGCAGGATCTCTAACGCATAGTACTTTAGAGCTTATTGTATTTGTCATAACTTAATCATATAAGCATATTTTCTAGGTGAATAATGCCAAGTAGAATAACTAGAATCCTATCGGCAGGATTTCTAGTAGGCGATGAGAATTGAAAGAAACACCAATGACGGCTGATTCCTATAGGCATGTTTTCTAGTAACACATAGCAATAAACATAATTGCAACATTTGTTTTACTTGTGCTTGCTAGCAGACAGTGTGTGTGTGTGTGTGCGCGCACACACACTTCCTCTAATGGCATGGTTTCTATGGTGTACATAGTAATTGAACAACACATATAACAAGTAAATTACCATGTCCTATAGGCACATTATCTATCCATTTTGTATGCAAATATTAACTTCTACATGTTTCCCCTTTTACTAACACCCAATCGTTTATACAAAGGTTATTACTAGCCCAACAGTGAATAAGATCAAAGAATTATACAAATGATGATAATAAGCCTTCACCAGGCCCAAATAAAATACCCAGCACTGTCTGAGCCTTCAACATCTCTCACACAGCATACCCAGGCCTCTAATAAGGATTCATATTCAACACACGACCCAAGAATCCATAAAGGATCCCAAAGTCAATTTATTTAACCACAATGCCAAGTGTTGCACCACTTAAATCAACCAATTCAGGTATACAACAGACAGCAAGATAGAATGGGATGAGTAATTGTAGTTTTAAGATTAAGAAATGACTAAGGACCAAGTCCTAGTGTGTCAGAGCTCACAAGGGTATCAATTGGACCCTGAGTTGTACTCACACTACGAAGGTCAATAATAGAACCTAGGTATCCTTGGCTTTCAGCTGGCTAAGAATGAGAACTCAAAAGAGCCCAGATGATAAGTGAAGGATAGTAAACAAAGGTTGAGAGACAAAGTTGAGGGGGTTACACGCATAGTCAAGTTGAGCACATAGAGCAGATTATCAAACAAGCCTTAGGGCTTTAGAACAGACTTAGCAAAGATTCAGAAGAACAAGTTCAACACCTAGTGCATAAGTAGCCATACATTAGCAGAACATGTTTGCATGATTGGTGAAAGTAGCATACACAGACTCATAATGAAGGAAAAAGTCCAAATTATGCTAAGTGTAAGTCCTAATGTTATGAAACAGTCATACTAATTTGACAGTAGAACTGCATTTAGACATAATAAAAGCATATTACAACTACTGGTGAATCAGGAAGTGAAAACATGCTAAAGGGCATACTGATAGAGAGCATGATCAAAACATGTTAGATAGGCAAGCTATCACCACAGAAATTCAGAATAGAATAAGAAAATGGACTTGTGCCATGTAGTGAGTGTACAAATTATGTAGGCAAAGAATATTCGAATTACAAGATTGATAGCCTAAGGCAAAATTAAACACCAAAAGATGCTAACAAGTGTAAAGGTCCCAAACAGTAGTAATTCTTAACACATTGACTAGCATACTTGAAAAATATCTAATTTAATTTAACTAGGTTTAGGTATGCTTGAAGCTAAAAGTTAAAGAGATCTAAAAATTGAAGAAAGCAAACATAATTGCACGCAAAACAACCTAGAAAACACATTAAACTGACGAACTTCAAGAGTGAAAACATATGCAAATCACAGATACATACGACTGAAATTACAAAGTCCAGTAACTCACAAGTTAAGCGAAGAACAGTAAAGAATAAACTTCCACAAAATACCCAAAATCCTAATGCGTCAAAATTCCCAAGAGCTTCGATGAACTCAGGGCAATGCTCACACCAAGAACATGTTAAGTAACAAGGTCTTTAGCGGCCTTGGCTTTCAGCCGGCCAAAACAGAATATAGAACAAAGAGTAGCAAAAACCCCAATTTTAGTGAAGAAAAATTGATTTCAAGTTTGTCCCAAGAAGGGAAAATGAGGGGGTTTATATAGTAGTCAAAAATTGAACAGACACATAAGGAAACGAAGTAAATTAAACAACAAATAAGGAAAGAAAACATGCAAATCAATTCAAAATCGATTTAAGAGAGAAATTCGGTAAACCCTAGTTTTTAGGGAAAGTGTAAATCACAGAAATCCAAATGAAATCGGACTCACATAATATAGTACTGAACGTATGTAGACGAGATATGGCCCAGATTCAAAAGATTGGAATTTATCGGGCAGAATTAGAGAGATAGTACTCGCCATGTTTAGGCAAGTATTAAGTGATACCATGGAGAAACACCAGTAGCGGAAAAACACTGATAAGGCAAGTAGATGAGGGAAGAATCCCATTGTAGCCGGGATTAGGAGAAGATTTGGAGAAGGCGGTGATTAGGGTTTTTGGTGGGGTAGGAGCGTTTGAGGGCGGCTAGGCAGAGACAATGGGCTGTAGGGTTTAGGATTGGGTTATAAGAGAAGGAGGGTTGATGGTTGTGAGCCGTTGATCAAATTATAAGAGAAGGAGGGTTGATGGTTGAGCCGTTGATCATTTTTGATCAACGGCTGTGGTTTAAGGTGGGGTTGGGTCGGTTTTTGACTGGGCAAGGTCGCTTGGGATTGGGCTTGAGGCTTTGGGCCAGGGATTTGGGTTTGCCTGGTCCGAAAATAACTCAAAATTAGGCCAACTCTTTTAAATAGAAATTAAAAGGGAAAAATTTTAATAAAATAGCTAAATAAATATATAAAAATTCTACTTATGCAAATTAATACTTTAAACAATGATTAAAAATATAAAATATTATTATGACCCTAAATGGAATGTCAATCGCAGTAAGAATACAATTGTAATTATATAAAAATGAAGTGAAAATATTTCAAAAAATATATTAGGGATGAAAATAATGATTTTAATTGATTAGGTCATCACAATTAATTTAAAAGGATCATTACTGAATTTTTATGTAATTTAATGCAAGAAAATTAATTTAAAGGCTCTAAAATTATGAAAAATTATAAAAAGTGCTTGTGTAAATCTTGTAAATTAAATAATAATGCAAAATGATATTTTGAAAGTATATATATTATTTAAAAAATATATGAGGGCAAAATTGGGTATCAACATCCGCCATATCTTCAAAACATATATTATTGCAGCCAATTCCAAATCATGAGTCGGGTAATTCATTTCATGTTTCTTCAATTGTCTCGATGCATAAGCAATCACCTTCCCACGTCTCATCAATACGCACCACAAACCTATACTTGAGGCTTCTCAATATACTACATAACCTTATGTTCCTTCTGGGAGAGTGAGCACTAGCGCGGAAGTCAATCGATTCTTCCGCTCCTGAAAACTACGTTCACAAGCGTCAGACCACTGGAACTTGGTAGCTTTCTATGTTAACTTAGTCAATGGTGCTGATATAGAGGAAAACCCTTCTACAAAAATCCTATAATATCCTGCTAGCCCTAGGAAGCTGCGGACTTCTGACGGCGTTGTAGGTCTCGGCCAATTCTTCACTGCATCGATCTTCTGAGTGTCGACATTAATACCTTCGTCAGATATCACATGGATAAAAAATGCTACTGAGTTAAGCCAAAATTTACATTTGGAGAGCTTAGCATATAACTTACGATCTTGAAGGGTCTGAATACACTATTAATGAGATCACAAACACGTCAAGATAGGGTCTGAATACACTATTCATGAGATCCATAAAAGCTACTGGGGCATTTGTTAGCCCATCTTCGGAATATCCTTCTCCTTAACCCTCACCTAATGATACCCTGGAGTTGGTCAAATAGGTCGTCAATCCACGGAAGTGGATACTTGTTCTTTATAGTAACCTTATTCAACTATGGATAATCTATACACATCCACCCGTTTTTCTTCTGCACGAACAAGACTGGTGCACCCCAGGGGGAAGTGCTAGGCCTAATGAAGCCCTTATCAGCATGTCCTTCAACTGCCCTTCAACTCTCGCAACTTTGTCGAGGCCATCCTGTATGGAGGGATGGTAATCGACTGAGTGTCAGGAATCACATCAATGCTAAACTCAATTACCCTTTCAGAAGGAAGGCCAGGGAGATCATCTGCGAAAACATCTGAAAATTCATTGACCATGGGGGATGATTGTAGAGTAGGTGGCTTCGCCTTCGCATCTCTAACGCGAACGAGATGATAAATGTAACATTTTGAGATCATCTTCCTTGCCTTAAGATAGGAAATAAACCTACCTTTCGGTGTAGCAATGTTCCCCTTATATTCAATGGCAGGTTCACCGAGAAACTGAAACCTAACCATCTTCAGACGACAATCAACATTTTCATAACATGATGCTAAGTAGTCCATTCCCATTATAACATCAAAATCAACCATTTCTAACTCAAATATATTTTCTGAGGTTTGAAATCTACAAATCATTACTGTGCAACCTCTATATACCCTTGTAGCAATCACATAATCTCCAATCAAAGTGAATACCACAAGTGGTTTACTTATCAGTTCAAGTTCAAAGCCAAATTTATTAGCCACAAAGGGTGCAACATATGATAATGTAGATCCCGGATAGACATATACATCATAAGAAAACACTGACAATATACTTGTAACAACATCCGTATGACTCAAGATCTTGTCGACCTGCTAGAGCATAGGTTCAATTTTGAGTACCGATCGAACTCAGCACTGCACCTCTACCTATACTGCGACCTGTTAACTGCTAAAAACACCGTGCAGGAGGTCGAAATGATGAGGAAGAACCAAACACAGATCCAATCGGCTGAGCCATACCACCACTTCCTCTATTAGGACAATCCCGCATCATATGGCTAGGTTGTTCGCAAGAATAGCACGCATCGAAACCTTGATGGCACATTCCAAAGTGGGCCTTGCCACAGTAATCACAACAGGGTGCTAGGGGTCTCGTATGACTAGTATCCCTATGATATTGCGAGCCTGATACCCGCGAACTTTGACCTGGACCAGAATATATAGATCGATCACACCGAGGTCGTTGAAACCGTGGAGGAGCACTAACTATAGGTGGCGCCAAACTCCTTGAAGACTGGGACTTGATACTACCTCTAAAGTCACCAGAATACTATACAAATCTCGCCCTTTTATGCTGGCCCCTACCCTGCTCCCTATCTTCCCTTTGCTGGCGCTTACGATCCTCTAGTGTCTGGGCATATGCCTGAATACGGGAAATATCCATGCCCTCCACCAAGGAGGTTGTCGTGCACTCATTTATCAAATATGGTCCCAACCCGTTCACGAACAGGTGCACTCTATCGCTCATATCGACCACCATATGGGGAGCACACCTTGCTAAAGAATCAAACTACATACTATACTCTCGCAGACTCATATTACCTTGTCGAAGGTTCAAGTACTTATCAGTTCTATCTCGTCATATCTCAACTGGAAAGAAGTGACGAAGAAAGGCCTCAGAAAATTCCTTCCACACACCTGGAGGAGATTTTGGAACCCTGGATCTCTCCCAAGTGTCATACCCAAAAACTGCTAAATCCCGTAATTGACAAGAAGCCAACTCTACTTCCTCAGTATCACTAGCATGCATAACCCGCAGTGTATGATGAACCTGATCAATAAAAGTCTGCAGGTCCTCCTTCGGGTTTGATCCGGTAAACCCTGGAGGGTCTAGATTAATAAAATCACGAACTCTCGCACTAACTGGCCTGTCAGCATCATCGATATTCTGCTTCTGAGCCTGAGTAGCTACTAATCTAGCCAACAACTACACCACACTCCACTTATCCTGGTTTGTAGTGCCAGACGAAGGAACTGGAGGAGCCAGGTACGTCTTCATATCCACTGGAAGGGACAGAGTAGGTGAGGTATGAGACGACATCTCGCTCTCAGCCTCAATTTGGCTTGCTCTGGCTGGAGGCACCTGACTAGTACCCTTTCCAGCAGCTGTATCAAGTCGTCTACTAATCACTTGCTTCCTGGTCGAAGGCATCATTGAAAGAAAATAAGGTGAATATTAGAGATGAACACTTACGACTCAACTCTACGCACGACCTAGATTCAGAAAGAAGGTAACAACCCTAGATGTCATGTGGCATTCTAATTATAAATGTGGCATGCTACACATCCATAATCAAGACTATACTAGACACGACTCAGAGACAACCCCTAGGACAGGCTTGCTCTGATACTAAGTTTGTCACAACCCAAATTGGAGGGCCACGACTGGAACCTGGGCCATACCTGCCGAGCACCAACATACATTTTATCTAACCTTTCTTATTATCCGTAAGGGCCGCGAGATCAACATAAATGATAGACATGAATCCTAAATAACCAAAAATGACATATAATGGCATGAACATATATAACATCGTCCGACAAGGCTGTCATGAAGCTATATAGAAGGTACGAGCCTACAAGCTGCCACGAGAGACTATACAACAAAAATCAGTCGACAAGGCTATCCAAAATATACATGAGCCGACACCTGTCTATGAGCCTCTAAAGAAACGTTAACTTAGGAGATTATCACAGACATTAGGATCAGAACTAAAGTTGGACCTAATGTTGTGATTAAGCTAGATATGATGAAAGCATATGGTTGTTTGTCATGTTTTTTCCTTACTAAGATGCTGAGGAAACTGGGATTCTCTAAAAGATTTATTGGGTTGGTGTTTGACTTGATTGGAAACAATTGGTACTCAGTGCTCGTGAATGGACAACCACATGGTTTTTTCAAATCGTTAAGGGGTGTAAAACAGGGAGATCCACTATCGCCAACTCTGTTTATTCTTGCTGTCGAAGCTCTATCGAGAGGTATGAATGCACTTCACCTAAATCAATACTTCTGTGGTTTCAGGCTGCCTAAATGGAGCCCAAATATCAACCATCTAGCATATGCAGACGACACCATCATATTTAGCTCCTCAGATGCAACTTCACTTAGACTTATCATGGAGGTTCTACATGCTTATGAATCTGCTTCAGAACAACTCATCAACAAAGGAAAATCTGCTGTGTATATGCACCATTTGGTAGACTTGGAGGTGGTTAGGAAAGTTGAGAGGATTACTGGTATTGAGAGGCAAGAGTTTCCTTTCACATATCTAGGATGCCCCATCTTTTATGCTCGAAGGAAAATGGATTATTACCAAGGGTTACTATCTAAGATCCTTAACAAGCTGCAGAGTTGGAAAGGTAAGCTTCTTTCTATTGGAGGCAGGGCAATCTTGATAGCTAATGTATTGCAGAGTATGCCTATACATTTATTGTCTGTTGTGAATCCACCAAACTGTGTAATTAACAAACTACATAAGATCTTTGCACAGTTCTTTTGGAGTAGTTCTGTGGGTGGTACTAGTAGGCATTAGGCTTCATGGAACGCCCTATGTATGCCATATGAAGAGAGTGGAATTGTCTTTAGATCAATGCATGATGTAGCTATGGCACTCTTCTGTAAACTTTGGTGGAATTATAGGACTAAACCAAGTCTCTGGAGTTCCTTTATGTGTCAAAAGTACTGCAAAAAACTTAATACAATTATAGTACCTTGGAGGAGAGGTTCACATGTATGGAGAAAATTTTTAGAATGTAGGGACCTAATCGAGCATCAAATAGTGTGGTATCCTAAAATGGGCTCTTCACTATTCTGGTATGATAATTGGAAATGATTGAGTGCCTTATATTTCTTAGTCCCGACAGATTTTGGAGTTGATGATGACATTCATAATGTCTATGATGTGGTTGATAATTGACAGTGGAATGTGGAAAGACTACTGGAGGTACTCGTAGAAGAGTTTGCAACTCATATAATCGAGAAGATTAAACCACCAGTAATGTCTAATGAATTAGATTCTCCTTACTGGATGTTGGAAACAAAGGGTAACTTTAGTGTCAAATCAGCATGGCAATATCTAAGAAGGAGAGATTATCCCAAACGAGCCTATAACATGATTTGGGTGAAAGGTTTGCCTTTCAAAATAGCCTTATTCATGTGGAAAGTATGGAAGGCAAGGCTGCCATTAGATGATTTCATGCGCAAACTAGGCTATTCCATGCCATCGAGGTGTTGGTGTTGTGCCGAACCTAAAGAAGAATCCTTGTTCCATATTTTCTACACATCAAATGCAGCAACTACACTATGGACATATTTTCTAAGAAGAGCTGGAATTGCAGTAGAGGGGTTAACACTTCACCACGCAATAACAAAGTGCTGGACTGCAGCTGTTTTGCTAAGAATTAAGCCAATATTGCAAGCTTTGCCATCGTGTATTGTATGGGCACTATAGAAAAGGAGAAATAACCTAAAGTATGGAGAGGCAGTATCTGTTAGTGGAGTGATCTATCAAGTCTCTACTACACTGCAATCATTAGTAAAGCTGAGAAAACCAGGAATCTAAGTGCCTCATAAATGGCAGGATATGCTACTGCTTCTTGAGAACTATACGCCAAAACTAAAATTTGAGAAGGTGATCTGGGAACTCCCTAAGGAAGGATGGATCAAAGCTAACACAGATGGTGCAGCTAGAGGAAATCTTGGGAGAAGTGCAATTGGAGTATGCTTGAGAGATGAAGTTTCTAAATGTACAGTATGCACTAGGCAAAGAAATTAATGAGGGGTCAAATAATGAAGATGAGGCAATTGCAATTGTAGAGGCATTGAGAATGTGTAGAGCAATGGAGTACTCTCAGATTTGGCTCCAAATTGATTCCCTTCTAATGAAGAATATAATAGAGGGCTTATGGAAACCACCATGGAATATTGTTGAACAGGTGGAGGAAATTATGATATTGAAATAGGGGTGCAACTTCATAATTTCACATAACTTTAGAGAATGGAATAAGTTGGAAGATCACCTAGCAAACTATGCTCTAGATGTTGGTCATATTGAGGCATATCAGATTTGGGAACTGGATATACAAAGCAGGAAGATTGTAAATGAAGACAAATCTCAATGCTCATATCTAAGAGTAAATGTTGCAAGGAATTAGAGGGTGCAGAGGAAGTAATGGATGAAGGAGAATATGATGCTCTCATTGGCTAATATCATGCTCAAATCTGCCTAGAGGAGGGTATGGTGATAGGTTTTTATACTAATAATGTTTGTTTTTTTGCAGGTACTCATACTGTGTTTATGTCTTTTTCTTTAAGGAACTCTCATTTGGTGGTATTAGTACATAGTACTCAATCCAATGGGAGGGAATTAAGGAGAGACATAAGCATAATAGCTAGGATAGCATATAGGCGGGCTAACAGAAATGGCATTAAACTACAGGCAGTCTGCTGTAGATTTGAGCTTATTCTGGGGGTATATGAGGTGATTAAGGCTGCAAAACAAAGGAGTTCCAATAATAAGCAGGGTGAATGTTACAACACAAATAAGTCAGAAGCAAAGTATAGAGGAAATCTGTCCAAAACGTTTAATAGAATTGGACATTTGGGTGGAAGTGATGTAGGGAGCCAATGAGTTGTAAGTATAAAATCACTTAGGAAATCAGCTACAAAAATCATGCAAAGAGTCAGTTCTGAAGCTATGCTTTATTCTTTGATGATCTTTCTAATGGTGGTATTAGTACTTTGTACTCAATCCAATGAAAGGGAGTCAAGGCAAAGCACAATATTAGCAGCTACTATAGGAAGGGGCATTTCAGAATATTTTGATCAGATTTACTTCTGGAAAGGGTACATGATCACAAGAATAACAAGTGGACTGTTGGTAGACAATGATACAACTTCAATGTTATTAACCTATTTTCTAACTGAATTCCAGTTTTTGGTATCAGTACTCATATCACTAGAAGGACAATAGAAGTAGGCAATAACATTGTCATTAGGAAAAGAAGGCTGACAGAAAATAAGAAAACATTGCCCAAAATTCTTAAGAGAATTGGGCAACGCCACTTGTTTCATTCACAAGTTTGGAGTAATTATATCAAGAAAACAAATAATTTTGACAGGAGGAATGGTGCAAACAAAAAACACAATATAAGGCTGCCTAGAAAGCTAAAGAGAATTGGGCAGCACACATTGTTGGGCAGCACACATTGTTGGTAGCAGATTTATGGAGAATTTCTAAAGCTGGAAGTTGGTGTTGGATAGGAAATACAGGGAGCCAGGCAAACAGTAATGCAGAACATCACAATGTATGCTCAAGTTGGAGATACTACTACTGCACAAAGGGCAATGAAGAGTAAATTTATGGTTATGCAGATCAACATATTCAACTCATTTGGGAGAAGGATATGGTGATCGAGGTTTTTACTAACTATGTGTTCTTTTTTGTAGGGAAAGGTACTGTGTCTATGGCCTACTATTAGAAACAAATTCGTAGGGTGGTATTAGCATTATATGCTCAATCTGTTGAAGGAGTACTGGTAGTAGGCACATGCATAGAAGTTGGGTTCAAAATAGTCAGTGAAGTTCTTAAGGAAACTAGCAAAGAGTTAGGGACTTGCACTCACCTATGGGAATAATGGATACAATAAGGTTTGAAAGACCAATGTTATCTACTAGTTTCATTTCACTGGAATGGTGCTACATATTGGATTCCATAGAATTCAAGTGGAGTGCACACGAATGTTGGCATCAACAGGACATATGCAACATGGTAAAATGGAAACACATGCTGCATCTCAAGACATGTGCAAGTTTTCTGGGAATTTTTGGAACAAGGAGCTGCATGATATTAGTGCAGTATGGTATGATTGTATCCAAGAAATCAGTACACGAAAAGGAAAAAATACACATCACAGTTCAGACACACAAGAAGAAGAATAGAAGAAATATATATGCAAGGATATGCATTGGGCAATCGACTAGGAAATTTTGGCATCAATTTATGGAAGCAATCAAGCTAAGGGGGGAGGATATCTTAATGCAATATAACAATAGGATACCACAGTATATTCACAAAGCAGTGACAACACTACATTTCAGACGGAAAGCAAACAAGAAATAGAGACAAAGTAGGAGAAGAATACAGAAGGAAATGGGCTATTTTTTCAATTGGCAAACTGGCTTACAAGGAAAAGGACCATTTGTGCAAGCAACGTGAAAAGCAACAGATTTGGGCTTTGACGGACAGGACATGCAAGACAGAAGTGAACATAATTTTAAATGGAACCGATGGGTTAGTTTTTAGTTATACAAATTTTAGTAGATCTTATGTGATATCAATTTTGAGTATAATACTAATTTTGATAATAGGTAATATGTAGAGTTCAAAGTTTATCTTTCTCTTATTTTAGGACCTCATGACAATGTGTTTTTCAATTTTTTATAAATAAAAACTAGTCCTAGGCACTGCCTAGTGGATTGCTGAAAAAAAAGTTGTGGAACAAAAGTTGGAAAAGGTCATCACAAATTACATTCATAAATATGCTGAAAATAAGGTCAAATGTATCTGAGCTTTTCTCCCAATGTACTTGGAATTACGGGATGATCCACCTACCAAATTGAAGATTTACGAGTCTAGTTTCTAACGCATTAAACCGTTCATTAATGCAACATTGGAGTAGATATATATTAACACTTTTGCGTGACTGCACAGATTGGTAGGTGACAAGTAGGTGCATCACCTACTTGCCAAAAGGAGAGGCCTTAATTAAAAGCTCCCAAAGTGACTAGAAAGGGGCGGCCAAGACGCGACTTTTAAGTATTATTAAATCATTTATTTCACTCTTTTTTCAGACCAAGAATATCGTATTGAACCTTTGCCACTCCTCCCCCAAAAATCCCACACAAACCCTAGGTGATTTTGGGTGATACGATGTGATTCTAGAGCCGAAAAACCCGGACAACTTGCTATTTTCTCTGTCTCCTTCTTGTAGATGCGTTGGGCGATAGATTTTTGATGAAGAAGGACTAGGTTTCGTGGGTTCTACCCAGTCCAAGGTAAGTCTATGCATCTCCCCTTATCTATGCTTCTACGAGTGGTAACTCGATCTTAATGACTAGACTTTGTGAGTTTTGAAATAGCGGTATGTTTGTTGTTGTTGTGTCACTATTGGCTGGATGTGAACATAATTTTAAGTTGAATTCATGGATGTTTTATAGGATAAGATGCTTAATTATGTACCTTTGGTTGTGTTGCTCTGTTTGAAAGAAAAGACAAGTCGGAAACGCGTCTTAATAAACTGAAAAATCAGTTTTGAGTCACTGAACTTGTGGGACTGCTATGAGGTTGTTTTAAAGTTGTATTGTGACTGAAAGTTAGTAGATATTATTGAATATGTGGGGGTTAATATTTTTGATAAATTCTGGAAGGAAGAAGGAGTTTAAATGATAATGGTTTAATCACAAACCGACCTTGTTGCTCGTTGTACTATTGTTTGAGCTGTTGGAATTTTTCTTACATTGTTGAGGGGATGAATGGATAGGATTAGTTGTTGATATTGATGATATTGTTTTTTCTATTGTTTTGTATTCGAAGAAGTGAGGAAATATTGGGGAAGTTCTGCCCAATTCTCCGTAAGAGAGATAATTTCTTAGAAATATGTTTTGAGTTCTTCCATAGTATTAACCATAGTTCATACCTTGATGTAGGTTGAAGTACTACGGGCAGTGTATATTGGATCGTTATCAACAAAGGTATGTTTTGGCCAAAACTTTCCTTCAGCTTGTCATGATCTGGTAACTACATGCATTTGATAACGAGACATAAAGACAAGTTTGTACTCCTGAATTTATGTACATTATCCTAGTATCATAAGTTACAGTATTCTCCCTTATCAGGACTTTATATTCTGCTAAGTATTGTCTTATTCCAGTATATACATTATTACAATATTTTCACCACCATCAACCTATAATCGATGGGCAGGCCCTATTGGGCCGTATTGCAATAGTTTCACTACTATCATGCTATAATCGGCGGGCACGCCCCTATTGGGCAACCTCTGATTAGATGGTAAGTTATATACCGAGCCTACTATGTCCGAGCGCCTATAAGAAAAGCCCTGAATGGTCGAGATATAGACCCTAGTGTGGTCGAGAGCCTATGAGATAGCCTACTATGGTAGAGTAGTTAAGTATATCTACAAATTATCAGCAGGTAGGCATATTTACAAATTATCTTTGACTCCCAGTTACTTTCAATTATTATATTATCAGGACACTGCATTTCATGCGTGTTGGTCCTGCTAGACAGCTGGATAGACCTTCCCCGTAGACACACTCAAACATCAGCTTGGTTGGTAAGCTCCACTTCCTCGGAGTTACCAGGTCTAGACCTTGGAGTCCATTTTATGTACAAGTTTGATTGGTAGGTCGAGGCCCTATCTCGACCATGATATAGTTCAGTTATCTCTACAGGCTTGGAGACGATTCCTGTATATTTTGTATATCAGTAGATGTTCGTGGTGGCCTCGTTAGCCTGCACAATTATATATATGAGCTTATGGGTATGTTTACCCTCAGATAAGAGAGTCATTATTTTCAGAATATTCTGAATATGGCCCCATCAACCTCGATTGGTATTTTCAGCTTGCATGTAGGCCTTATCGGCCTAAGTTGAGGGATAGCCCTCCACAGTTCACGGTTACAAAATGGTACGGTCGGGCCGAGTATGGTAACGGATGCCGGCCACGCCTCCCCAGGTTTGGGGCGTAACAATTAACCTATATATAAACTCTAACATGATCCAATTAGCTCACAAACGGGTACAAACATAAGAAACGTAATATCATGAAGCTTAGAAATCAATTCAAGTCATATCATAGCCTAAGCACTACCCGGAGCTTGAATTATACCCCGATACACGCACATGGGAGTAAACCCTCCAATGTGTGCCAAATATAGCATGAAGCCATCACTAATAGTTCAGGAAACTAGTACCTAAACCAAGTTTAGGTAAGATACTTACCTCAGACAAGACAAATCAATACTCTAAAAATGCCTTCTCGCACGAATCGTCCTCCGAACAACTCGAATCCTACCAAAAACAACTCAATAACATCAAATAAATCCATAGGAAACAAACCCAAATGATAAAATTCAGATCTTTAATCAAATACTCAAAGTCAACCTGGGCTCGCACCCCGGAACCGACAAAACTCACAAATTTCGACAACCCATGCAAATATGAGTCTAGCCATACAATTTTCATCCAAATCCGACTCCGATTCGATGTTCAAATCTCAAATATTCACTTAAGAAAGAGTTTAGCAAAAAAGCCCCTTATTTCGCTTGTATATACACCAATCAAATGCCAAAATTAAAGATAGAATCGTGAATATTAATCAAGACCGGGTCAAGAACACTTACCCCAATCCAATGCCTTAAAAATCGCCAAAAACCAAGCTCCTAATATCAAAATATGATAAAATGAACAAAATTCTCGAAGTATAAGCTTCTCTCCAGAGATTTCCATTTCTGCGGGCCAATAGTCACTACTGCGACATCGCATCTGTGGGGAGTACATCGCATATGCGAAACTCACTTAACTCCTGCCTCCTCACTTCTGATTACCAAAATACGTATCTGTGGTACTGCAGGTGCACTCCCAATGTGCATCTGTGCCCCCGCACCCGCCCAAGGAATTTCGCATCTGGGGACAGACCTACCCTCGCCCAAATTGCGCTTATGCACCTCATATGTCGCATTTGCGGCTCCACACCTGCACCAGAAGTTTCGCGGGTGCGACCACACCAGATCCCTGCCAAACCAGCAATGCAACACACCCAAAAATGGCCCGAAACACACTCGAGCCCTAGGGACCCCGTCCAGTCCTGCCAGCAAGTCAAGATACATAACACACACATACTCGAGGCCTTAAATAAAAAAATACATCAAAACAACGAATTTCACCTCAATTCAAGCTTAATGAACAGGAGAGACAAAATACACGAAATAAGCACAAAGGACATATCCATTTTGGTGTGTAACTCGAGACAAACATACTGATCCACACGAATACCCATTGCCCAAATTCTCATACTCATGCAACACGTGTATATTAATAGCAAGCACGCGAAGAGCATGACTATAACCATGGAGAAATGGATAGCAAAATATACCATAGACAGAAAATCTGAAATCAAGGCGCAATAAGTCATTCAACACAAAGAGCATCCCCCCTCAAATTTCGCCACAAGGCCAAACATAATCGCGTCATGTGTTTAAATAGTCCACAATCTCGCAACCTGTCATAGCATAAAAGAGTAACAAATGAAACACATCAGAACATGAATAAGATCTACTCTAGATGATGACGCACCCTCAACTATAGCTGTGCTGAGTAAACAAACTCGATCCGATGTAGAATACACATTCTCATTAGGCCTACCGATGGAACCTAAATCAATTACGATCATCCCAAAATAGGTAAATAACCTTTCAAAAGTCCACAGTAACCTATCCATAACAAATACCATCCACTTTCTAACTCTGGCCATATCTTCAGAGCCCACAACTAAGGAATAATCCATCTCTGAGAACTCCCAGTCTCCAAATCCTAAGAATACAAGAATCTCTATATCTGATCCCATCTCCACCACTCAAATGATTGACACATCCCTCATGCACAATCATCTCACAAGAAATACCCCCATGAATCTTCCGCACCACGTAGAAAAATTTGAACATCAATAGTCAACAAACAGACCATTACCATAACACTAGTCAAGCAATCTGCAAGTCATATCATAATGTGCCTTTTGAAATGCACACCTTTCTCAAGCGATACCAGATAGTGCCAGAATTATTCTAAACATCTGAAACCTTCTATGCCACCTAGAACTCATGACCTTTCCTTTGAAACTGAACCGCAATCATACACATGCAGATCTTAATTCTGCACGATGCACCGCATCTATTATGTCATCATATGAAATACGAGAATCCCATTATCAACTCTGAATCATAAGCAGTATACACACCCCATCAGCCAGAAATCTTCGACTTGACCCTATCCAGGAGGAAAAATCACAACACACAACATACTGCTCATACTTGTAGAATACATTCGTCTCAAGCCGTGGTCGACACCGTCGAGAACTCTTTGAAACCCATTTGCATATAAAAAAAGGCATAAGAACTGAATTCCTCTAACTCAACGAAGTCACGAAGATTGTCCAACCCAAGATTATTTCCGCAAAAAACCAGTAAAGCTTCACCACCTGAAGGAACCGATCACTTCTATTACTATGCTGATCCAAACCACTATCAAGCTAACCAATTTCTTCGAGTTCTTGAATTACCTTCAAGTTAACACTTCTCCTTGCCAGTATTCTACGGCCCTTAATCGAAGCTCATCCCCAAGAGATCCTAGTATGAAACCACTTTTTCCTAAGGCCCATAAGCTCTTTTATTCCCTTTTAAGCACCTAATAGCACCACAACCGAGATGCCCATTTTCGCAGATACCTTCTGTGAATTTGAAGTTGCTTTTTACTCTTTAATAATTTGATGTAGAATTAATAATGAATAAGAAATACTACAAGTCCTAGCACCATCTTGTGAAAATTTTAGATCTTAGCGATATACAATTTTGGGGAACCCTCACACACCACATATGAATCTTGAACTCCTTTGAACCTTCTTGAGAGTCACACACTCTTCTATAATCTCTAATTCAATGCCAATACGAGTCGAAAGACTTGTGCTTCATTATCACACAAACACCTAAAGAAGTAGCCCTACCTTCAGCAACCGAGTGAATCCTTGCTCCTTGAACAGTGCATCCAACATGAGTAACAAACCCAAATCAATGTCCATATGCCCATAAAGTATAGTACATCATGCATCTCTGTAACGACCGGGTCCTTCGTTACGTAAGACTTGCATTATAGTTGTTTTTATTGACTTGTTATAGCTTGGTTTAACTGTTATTGATGTGTTAGAGTTGATAGGCTTGAAATCGAATGGTTGTAGTGAGAGTTCATCCAATTAGCCTTTAAAAATAGCCTTAAAATGGAAAAAGTCAACTAAGAGTTGACTTATTGGTAAACGAGCTAAAAATGCGGAATTTATGGTTTGAATATCTTCATTAGGTGATCTGGGACTTAGGAGTGTGTCCGGAATATTTTTGTGATGTCCGGTGTAGAATTAGGCTTGAATTGGCGAAGTTAGTTTTGGTGATTTCCAGTCGGCAGTGGAAAATAGGCTATCGGGGTCGGAATGGAATTTCGACATTTGGAACTGGTTCGTAATGCCATTTTGGACTTGTCTGCAAAATTTCAGGTCAATCGGAGTTGATTTGGATAGTTTCGGCATCATTGGTGGATTTTAGAAATATCAAAGTTCTTAGGCTTGAATCCGATGTGAAATTGGTGTTTTGATGTTAATTTTAGTGTTTTGAGAGTGCAACTAAGTTTGAATGATCATATGTGAGGTGTTGGCATGTTTGGTTGAGGTCTCGAGGGGCTCGGGATTGATTCCGGATCGTTAGCGGGAAGTTTAGAACTTGAAATATGCAGCTTCAGCTGCTGGTGCTGGTGTAACCGCATGTGCGGAAGTTTGACCGCAGGTGCGGATATGGTCACAGGTGCGGAAGGATGCGGAGGAAAAGGGCGCAAGTGCGGAGGCCGAGTTTTTGGTGATTCTCCGCAGGTGCAGACCTGGGACCGCAGGTGCGGAACCACTCTTCAGAAAATATAAAATAAACCCTCCGCGACTTAAACACTTTTTACACCATTTTTGGTACGGACAGAGAGCTTTTTGGGCGAGTTTTGAAGGGAAAAATTAGTGTTCTTCATAGAGGTAAGTAATTTGATTATTTGAACTCGATTATGGATGATTATAGAACATAAAACCAGTGTAAATTCATGGGAAATCAGTAGAAAAATTGGGTTTTAGGGCTTGAGATTATGATGTCTTTAGGGGTCGATTTGAGGGGTCAAACGAACTCCGATTTTGGTGTTATTTATATGTACGAACTCGTGAGAAGACGAAGAACACTTTTGTATAAAAAAAAATTCTGAGTTTCGGGACGCAGGCCCGGGGGTCGGGTTTTGACCGGTTTTGGATTTTTGAGTTAAATTCGATATTTTTCAATTGGAATTCGTTCCTTAAGCATATATTGATGATAAAAATCTTAACTTGGTATATTTGGAGCCTTCGGAGGTTGATTCGAGAGGCAAGCGTATTGTGGAATAATTCCGTGCTAGTTTTGAGGTAAGTAATGTCTTGAAATCCTGTCCTGAGGGTATGAAACCCCGGACTATGCACCCTTCACGGGTTTTGGAATACAAAGATTGAAACTTGGGAAATATATTGCCTACTTAGGCAACTATTGAGTTGTGAAACCGATTTTTAAGCCTATGCTTAATTAGTATTATTTTATTATGATATGATTTGGGCTGTAAGCCGTGTTTGGGGCCTAGTGCCGATCGGTTTACCCCTTGGGGGACTGTTCTACTGTGTTTCCTCACTTGATATGTTATGAATTACACTCAGTCTTTTCCTGATAAATTGTTTTGACACTCAGAGTATTTTGATACTACTTATTGAAAAATGAAACACTGTTTGGGGTCGAGAACCCGGTTTATTTATGGCCTAAGGGCTAACTGAGAGTGTCTGACTGAGTGATGCAAGGAGGTTTCCAGGCCTTATGAGTGATGTGAGGAGGCTACCAGGCCTTATGAGTGATGTGAGAAGGCTTCCAGGCCTTATGAGAGAGGTGAGAAGGCTTAGAGGCCTTATGAGAGAGGTGAGAAGGCTTCCAGGCCTTATGTTATTATTGCGCTTGGGCTGTAGGAGCCCCTCCGGAGTCTGTAACACATCCCATGTGAGCGCCGGTACCGATTGAGTGATGATGATTGCCCGCGGGGCTGATACTGAGTGATGATTGATATGGGTGATGATTGATACTGAGTGATTGAGGGAATGCCTGAGGGCAACTGTTATGAGAAATGATTTTGGCCTGAGGGGCAGTTTCATGATGATTTTACTATGTTTTCGAACTGTGATTTACTTCGTGTTCCAACTGAGTTTTACTAAGGATTTCACTGAGATATATTGATATTTACTTGTTCTCAAAGGATTTTGGAACTGGTTTTTGAACTTATGAAATTGCTGAATACTATTTGGTGACTTGATGTTTTACTGGTTGATGTGAAATGGTGTCTATGTTTGTGTGCTTTATATTTCCCAGACTGTGATTTTTTTTTATTACTACTGAGTTGGCGTACTCATAAAGACTCCCTGTGCCTCTGTGCACAGATCCAGGTACTAGTTCGCAGCAGTAGCTGTTCGGTGGATAGTAGCGTATTTCACAGGATTTTGAGGTAGCTGTCCAGCGTCCACAGCTTCTCCACTTCCCTTCTTTATTATGTTTTTTAGAATTGATTCAGAGACATGTATTATATTTTTAGCTGAGTTACGGCTTATTCATTCTTAGATGCTCATGACTATTGACTCCAGTTCTGAGAGGTGTTTTAGAGTTGTTTAGTTCATGATTGGGGGCGCTAGACTTATATAATTTATTTCTTTATCATGACTGTTTTTTATTGTTATATTGTGAACTGTTAAAATAAGAACAATTGCATAGTAATGTGATGGTTGGCTAGCCTAGTTCCACGATAGGCGNGGTCATGAGCAGGTTTAGTAGAGTCTTGCGGATCGGTACGGAGACGTCTTTACTTATCTTCGAGAGGCTGCAGAACTTTTAGGAAACATCTCTATTTTCTTGAACTCTTTCGTGCCAATCTATTGATTCTTGAAATCTAAACTTACGTTGTTTCATTCTCTCACAGATGGTGAGGACACGCAATACCGATCAGGGTGACCAGACACTAGCCAGACCCACAAAGGGTCAAGGCCGTGGTAGAGGTAGGGGACTAGCTCAGGCAGAAGCCGGGGTAGTACCACAGGATCCCCCTATCGTTCAGGATCAGGTTCCCGCCGATGGCGCTCCAGCGGGACGGCACAGGCACCGACAGTGCCTATTGTTATTCCGGGTCTTCAGGAGACCCTGGCTTAGATATTGACGGTGTGTTCGAGTTTAGCTCAGTAAGTTGCTACGTACGCTACTTTCAATGCAACTCAGATCGGGGGAGGCAATCAGACTCCAGATGCTCGGACACCTGAGCAGGTTGTACGGGGTATTGAGGCACCAGGAGCAGCCCCAGTTCAGCCGGTTGCTCCAGCTCAGCATTTTGTGGTCGCTGCTATGCTTGAGGATGAGCAGTGCAGGTTGGAGAGGTTCAGCAGACTTAAGCCTCCGACTTACACTGGCACAGAGGGTGAGGACGCCCAAGGTTTTCTTGATAAATGTTAGAGGATGCTTCGTATTGCGGGTATTTTGGAGACCAACGGAGTTTCATTTGCTACTTATCAGTTTGCTGGTGCTTCATTTACTTGGTGGGAATCATTCGAGAGGCGTTGGCCGGTTGATTCGGCACCACTCACCTGGCAGTAGGTCTCTATGATCTTTTTGGAGAAATATGTTCCTCAGTCCCACAGAGAGGAGCAGCGCAGGCAGTTTGAGCAGCTGTGCCAGGGAGAATTATCAGTCACCCAGTACGAGATGAGGTTTTCTGAGTTAGCCACACATGCATCTGAGATTGTCCCTACTGACAGGGAGAGGATTAGGAGGTTTATAAATGGTCTCTCGTATCAACTTCGGATTTTGATGACCAGAGAGAGAGTGTCTGGAGTCACATTTGAGCAGGTTGTTGATATTGCTCAGGATATTGAGTCGGTTCGTAGGCAATATCGTGAGGAAAGAGAGGTCAAGAGGCCTCGGGGATCAGGTAATTTCATTGGTGCCCCTCCTAGAGGGAAATTTCAGCCTAACAGAGGTCGTTCATTTAGACCTCCACAGTCCGTTCGCCCAGTGTACAATGGTGTATCATCGGGGCAGCGTCCTCACAATGCTCATAAGGGACGTTCATCTATTAGTTCCCTTCCAGCTCAGAGCTCTGCCCGAGCCTCATCTTATCAGGGCTCTTCTATGCATGGTTCGTCTGGTGGTTATCAGAGGGGTAGAGGTTCTCGTTCGTTTTCCCCAGCTATATGTAATTGTTATGAGTGTGGAGTGCTCGGACATGGGTGGAGGGAATGTCCCCGTCATTTTGGTAGTTCATCCCAGCAAAGGGTTCAGCCCTCGGCTTCAGCCCCAGTCACTCCACCACCTACTCAAGCAGCTAGGGGAGGTGGTCAGGCAACTAGAGGCCGTCCTAGAGGGGGAGGTCGAGCAGGTGGAGGCTTGCCACGACTTTATGCACTTCCGGCTAGGCCTGATGCCATGGAATCTGATGCAGTTATTACAGGTACTATTTCAGTTTATCACAGTGATGCTTTGGCTTTATTTGAACCTGGTTCCATGTACTCTTATGTCTCATCCTATTTTTCTCATTTTCTGAATATGCCCTGTGAGTCTCTAGTTACTTACGTTCATGTTTTGACTCCGGTGGGTGATACTATTGTTGTGGACCGTGTGTATCGGTCGTGTCTTATAGCTATTGGGGGTCTGGAGACCCGAATGGACTTGATGTTACTGAGTATGTAGATTTTGATGTATTCTGGGCATGAATTGGTTATCCCCATGTCATGCGATTCTTGATTGTCACGCTAAGACCGTGACCTTAGCTATGCCCGGAGTTCCGAGAGTTGAGTGGAGAGGGTCTGTAGAGCATGTACCTAGCAGAGTGATTTCTTATTTGAAGGCTCAGCGTATGGTTGAAAAAGGGTGTGAATCTTATCTTGCATTTATGAGAGACGTTAGTGGTGGGACCCTATCTGTTGATTCTGTCCCTGTAGTCCGTGACTTCCTGGATGTATTTCATGCAGACCTTCCAGGCATGCAACCTGACAGGGATATTGATTTTGGTATTGACTTGGTGCCGGACACTCAGCCTATCTCTATTCCACCTTACCGCATGGCACCAACGGAGTTGAAAGAATTGAAAGAGCAGCTTCAGGAACTCTTAGATAAGGGGTTCATTCAGCCTAGTGTGTTGCCTTGGGGTGCGCCAGTTTTGTTTGTGAAAAAGAAGGATGGTTCGATGCGCATGTGTATTAACTATAGATAGTTGAATAAGGTTACAGTGAAGAACCGTTATCCTTTGCCTCGTATTTGATCAGCTTCAGGGAGCTAAGGTGTTCTCCAAGATTGACTTAAGGTCGGGGTATCATCAGTTGAAAATTCGGGATTCTGATATTCCGAAAACGGCTTTCAGGACCAGATACGGTCATTATGAATTTCTGGTTATTCCATTTGGGCTTACCAATGCCCCAGTAGCGTTCATGCAATTGATGAACAACGTATTTCAGCCATACCTTGATATTTTCGTTATTGTGTTCATTGATGACATCCTGGTTTATTCTCGTATCCAGGAAGAGCATGCTCAGCACTTGAGAATCGTGTTACAGAGATTGAGGGAGGAGGAGCTTTATGCAAAATTCTCTAAGTGTGAGTTTTGGCTTGGTTCAGTAGCTTTCTTGGGGCATGTGGTGTCTAGTGAGGGTATTTAGGTTGATCAGAAAACAATTGAGGCGGTGCAGAGTTGGCCTAGACCGTCTTCAACTACAGAGATTCGGAGTTTCCTTGGTCTGGCGGGTTACTACCGTCGCTTTGTGGAAGGATTTTCTTCTATTGCTTCACCTCTGACCAAATTAACACAGAAGAGTGTTCTATTCAGGTGGTCCGATGAGTGTGAGGAGAGCTTTCAGAAGCTCAATTCAGCGTTGACCACAACTCCGGTATTAGTGTTGCCTACTGGTTCGGGTTCTTACACGATTTATTGTGATGCTTCTAGAGTTGGCTTGGGAGCGGTGTTGATGCAGTACGGTAGGGTAATTGCCTACGCGTCGAGACAGTCGAAGGTGCACGAGAAGAATTATCTAGTGCACCATCTTGAGTTAGTTGCTATTTTTCATGCCTTAAAGATTTGGCGGCATAATTTGTATGGAGTACGGTGTGAGATTTTCACTGATCATCGTATCTTGCAGTATCTGCTAAGGCAGAAGGACTTGAATTTGTGACAGAGGAGATGGTTGGAGCTTCTTAAGGACTATGACTTGACTATTTTGTATCATCCGGGGAAGGCCAATGTGGTGGCCGATGCCTTGAGTCGTAGAGCCGAAAGTTTGGGAAGTCTAGCTTATCTTTCAGCAGCAGAGCGACCTTTAGCCCTTGATGTTTATGCTTTAGCGGGTCAGTTAGTGAGATTCGATTTGTCGGATCCTCCACGGGTGGTAGCTAGCATGGCTTCTTGGTCTTCTTTATTTGATCAG
>ML281864.1:46142-85262 GCA_005239495.1 Nicotiana undulata | reverse complement strand
ATTTCTACCTTAATTTCCATGTTTTTAGGCCTAGAATCTAGTGATTAATTGATGAAAGTAAGGTGAAATGATGTTAAGAACACTTACCTATGGAGCTATGGAGGTTAAAGGGCTTGAATTTCGTCTATGGAGATTTTGGGGAAGAAGGAGGAAGTGAGAAAGGGTGAAATCCCGTAATGAAGTCTGTTTTGGAGTTAATAAAATAACTGGGCAATTTTCGCACCTGCGGAAGGGGGCTCGCACCTGCGGTATCGCAGGTGCGGAAAAAGTATCGCACCTACGGACTTGGGCCAGCCCAAAAGGGGCCGCACCTGCGGAAGGGGACTCGCACCTGCGGTAGCCGCAGGTGCGGAAAAAGGATCGCACCTGCGAGGCTGGGACTGCAGGGGCGGTCCCGCACCTGCGGATTGGAAACCGCACCTGCGGTCACACCAGCTGCTGTGCACCAGCAGTGGTTTTTGCTGGCTTTTGGCCTCGTGCAGGGTCCGAGAGGCACCTGGGCCACCCGAGCCCCCGTCCAAATATACCAACAAGTCCTAAATCACTAAGCGGACTCGCTCGAACTTTCAGAACATGAAAAACAACAGCGGAACTCGAAATCAGACCCCAAAACCTATTTAATCAAATCTTAAGAACTTTAAGATTCTAGAATTCACTTCAATACGCCGAACCGGCCTAAACTGCTCGGAACGACTTCAAACTTTACAGATAAGTTATAAATGACACCACGGAACTATTCCCGGTCTCGGAATATCCTTCGGACCTCGGGAACATAACATCACTTTCCAAGTCACATTTCAAATTCTTTAAAACCTCAAAACCTCATTTTTTGATCCGAAACCACTCAATTCACGCCCGTTTTACCCCGAATTCCACAGATAAGACAAATAGTATATAATAAACCTGTTCCAGGCTCCGGAACCTCAATACGGACCCGGTAACGAGGTTTCCACATAATTATTCACTTTCATATTCCTTTATTATTTTCAGAAAATAATTTCTTTTAAAAATTCATTTCTCGGGCTTGGGACCTCGGAATTCGATTCCGGGCATATGTCCAAGTCCCATATTTTCCTACGGACCCTCCGGGACCGTCGAATCACGGGTCCGTGTCCGTTTACCAGAAATGTTGACCAAAGTCAACTATATTCATTTATTAATTATCAAACTCATTCTTTTGTCAGTTTTTCACATAATAGCTTCTCGGCTACACGCCTGGGTTGCGCACGCATATCGAGGTGAGGCTAACGGAGTCTCTCGGACCCTCGGAAGACAGATATAGCTTAAATTACGTAAGATGACCTTTTGGATTATCACAGTAATTCGTCGGGCCAATACCCTTTGGCTTTATCTAACCGCTTCTTTATATTGTTGATGATGATTTTATTCATAGACTCAGCTTGTCCATTAGCTATGGGATGATATGGCGTTGAGGCAATCCGTTTAATTTGCCAACTTTCAAAGAATTATGTGATTTGAGAGCCTATAAATTGTGGGCCACTATCACACACGATTTCTTTCGAAATCCCAAAACGGCATATTATGTTTCGCCATAAGAAGCTTTTGACCTCCTTTTTCCGCACTTGTTGGAACGCTTCTGCTTCCACCCATTTTGTGAAGTAATCAGTAAGTACGAGTAGAAATCGTACTTTTCCTTTAGCTGGGGGAAGAGGTCCCACTATATCTATTCCTTATTTCATGAAGGGCCATGGTGATATGACTGAGTACAACAGTTCTGCTAGTCTATGCATATTGTTGGCGAACCTCTGACACTTGTCGCATTTAGATATGTAATTCTCTGCATCTTCTTCCATCTTAGGACAATAATACCCGACTTGGATTAAGATTTTTATTAAGGATCTTGCTCATGCATGATTTCCACAGTGTCCTTAATGGACTTCCTTTATCAAGAACTCCGTTTGATTAGGTCCGAGGCATTTTTCTAGGGGTCCAGCGAACATTTTGCGATACAATGAGTTGCGGACTAGACAATATCGTGCTGCTTTGCGGCGAAGTGCCTGATTTTCTTTCTTGTCTTCAGGTATGGTACCATTCTACAAAAAATTGAGAATTTCGTTTCTCCAATCCCAAGTTAAATTATTGAAAGATACCTCATTCCCGTCTTGGTCGATTGCTGAATGGAAGAGGTGGATAACAATGTCGTTGTCTTTATTTGTTACTTCTGTAACTGCCGCGAGATTTGCTAATGCATCCGCTTCTGCATTTTCTTCTCTAGGTATTTGTATTATCTTCCATGTTTGAACTGTCTTACAAGTTCCTGTGCCTTTTCTAGATATTGTTGCATTCGAGTTTCTCGAGCGATGTAAGTCCCCTGTATCTGATTTACCACCAATTAGGAATCACTGTTGATTATGATTTGCTCGATTGATAGATCCCGTTCCAGTTCTAAACCTGCAATAACAGCCTCGTACTCTGCTTCATTGTTAGTTATAGGGTAACATTTAATAGCCTGCCGTGTCTTTTCACCTGTGGGTGATATTAAGACGATGCCTAATCCAGCCCCTTTTATGTTAGAAGAGCCATCTGTGAATAGGGTCCACTGACCTGGATTGACTCCGTTAAAGAGTTGTAACTCTTTTTCTATCTCAGGGGTAATATTGTTACTTAAGTCAGCTATAAAATCAGCTAATATTTGTGATTTGATTGTTGTTCTAGGCTGATATGTTATATCATGTTCACTTAATTCTATGTCCCACTTGGATAATCTTCTTGACAATTCTTGTTTATGCAAAATATTTCTTAAAGGATAAGAAGTCACAACAGTGATTGAATGACATTGAAAATAAGGGCGTAATTTTCTTGACGCCATTATTAAAGCTAAGGCTAATTTTTCTAGATGTGGGTATCTAATTTCAGCATCTAATAAAGTTTTACTTACGTAGTAGATAGGTGATTGCTTACCTTTCTCTTCTCTTATCAGTACTGCACTTACAGCAATTTCTGAAACAGCCAGGTAGATGTATAATCTTTCCCCTTCTTTTGGCTTTGAGAGCAGTGGTGGCTTTGATAAATAAATCTTCAAGTTTTTGAGGGCCTGTTGACATTCATCAGTCCATTCGAACTGATTTTGTTTTTTAAGAACTGAAAAGAATTTAAAGCTTTTTTCGGAAGACCTAGAAATAAATCTTCCTAAGGCGGCTATTCTCCCTATCAATCTTTGAACCTCTTTTTTATTTGTTAAAATATTAGGTATTTCCTTTATAGCTTTTATTTGAGCTGGATTTACCTGTATTCCTCTGTTAGATACAAGGAATCCCAAAAACTTTCCCGATTGTACTCCGAAAGCACATTTTTCCGGATTGAGCTTCATATTATACCTCTCGTATGAAACCTATGTTCAAGAGTTTTTGGACTTCATTGTCAATCACTTGATCTTTGAACGTTCCTTTCTTTCTTTTCTTTTGTTTAACATGTACAAATGATGGATCTTCATTCAATTTGTGAGTCATCACTTCTGGTGGAATACCTGTCATATCTAAATGGGACCATGCAAAACAATCCGCGTTAGATTTTAAATAATCGATTACCATACCTTTTTGCTCGGGGGTTAACCTCTCCAGCAGTCTCGTACCAATATACAACTTTTTCTCGGGCTTTTGTTCAGACAACAGAACAACCTCGAGTTCTTCCGCGGTTGTTTTGATATTCGTCTTCTTCTGGTTCACGAATGAAGTCTGGTCTAGAATCTATGTCTGCGTGTTCCAGCATATTTTCGATGATAATAGGATTTGTCTTACTGGTATCTTCTCTTGTACCTGGTTGAATATTCATTTCCTTTGTACATGATTGATCAAAGATTTTTTCCATATCTGTTTGGTCATTGGCCTCCGTTTGGAAGACTTCAACATCTCCCGTATCTCTTTTGTTGTGAAATGCTATCGAGTTTATATTTCTGGAAGTTTGTTGGTCACCTCTAATTTGTTTCACTCCCCCATTCTGATGGGAATTTTATTACCTGATGTAAGGTGGATGGGACTGCTTTCATATCGTGAATCCACGGTCTTCCCAAAATGACATTAGAAGCCATATCTGTATACTTGAAATTTCATGTTTTTGATTACTCCTTCAGCGTAAGTATTAAGTTCAATCTCTCCTTTGGTTATTACTGTAGAATTATCGAACCCAGATATGGCTCGTGCCTTTGGGATCATTTGATTTTCCACTAGCATTTCTTTCACGACTTTTATCAAAATGATATTGACTGAATTGCCTGGATCAATCAATACTCTTTTAAAGTTAGTGTCATGAATAAGCAAACATATTACCAGTGCATCATTATGAGGAAGCATCAGTCCATCAAAGTCTGCATCATCAAAGGTTATTTTGTCTTTGTCTGGATCTTATCGAATCCGCTTTCCATGGGTATTTGTGATCGTTGATGCTAATTGACAAACTATTCCATTTACTTCCTCTCCTCCATGTATCACATTAAAAGTTCGCTTCGGAGAGCGAGGCTTTGGAGGCTCCTGCATGTTCTTCATTTATGCATGTTTACCTTTATCACTAAACAACTATGTTAAATAACTTTGTTTTAATAAATGTTCTATTTCACCTTGTAAAAATCTACAATCTGCGGTTCTGTGTCCATGATCATTATGGAATTCACACCACTGATCTGGATTTCTTTTATTTGGATTCGACCGCATATCTTTGGGCCATTTAACTTTGTATCCCATATTTCTTAGTATTGAGACAAGTTCAGTAGTGCTTATGTTAAAGTTATGGTTCCCAATTCGGATATTACCTCTGGACCGTTCATCTCGATCTTTCCTGGATCTAGACGAGGATGAGCCTATATCTCTTCTTGACGGTCTTGTATTTTCGAACCTGGGATGTGTGTCACGTCCCGAGGGTCCTAAGTAAGGATCGTACCTGTTTTTACCTGATCTTTTCTCTGGTTCTAGACGTATGGGTCTGGAATACTCCTCGTCTCTTGATCGAGCAATGATATCTTCTTCTATTCTAAGTTTAGTGTTGTACCTGTTATATACATCGTAGCTGGAAATTTTCTTAGATTTTCCTTAATCCGTCTCGTGGCTTCTGAGCTTTTATCATTTAAGTTGCTTGCAAATGCCATGGCTGCCCAATTATCAGTCACCCTATGTAATTGCATTCTTTCTCATTGAAACCTGTATACCAACTCACAGAGTAATTCCGTGTCTCCTTGCTTTATCTTGAATATGTCTTCCATTCTTTTCTCAACTTTTTGTGCATCAGAGTGTGCTTTTATAAACGAATCTGCAAGCTCAACAAAAGAATCAATAGAATTTTCAGGGAGAAGAGAATACCAGGTTAAGGCTCATTTTGTAAGTGCTTCCTCAAATTTCTTGACAAGGACTGATTCGATCTCTTGTTTTGTTAAATCATTGTCTTTTACTCCTGTAGTGAAAGCAGTCACATGATCACGTGGGTCAGTTGTTCCCTCATATTTAGGGACATTGGGCATTTTGAATTTCTTGGGTATAGGCAAGGGCGCCGCACTTGGCTTCAAGGGCTGTTGAGAATATCTATCAACGTCAATGCCTTTGATAATCGGCGTACTCCAGGGATTTGCTCGATGCGATCATTCTGTTCTTTCATTTGTTTCTGCATGGTTAACAACAAATTTTGTAACTCAGAGTTATTAGTCATACCTGGTCTTGTTTCAAGAGATTCATTTGGAGTGTCACCCCTGGCTGAGTTTATTAACCCAGACTGAGGATTTTTCGCGATGATTGTATTATTTGGAGGCAGTGTTAATGGTGTTGGTGGTGCTTGTGGTAATCCTCTTGCAAACTCTTGCAAAGCCTGCCCCACATATTCATCAATCATTTGCTTTATCCGATCCTGCTCTATCATTTGCTCATTATTGTTATGATGGTTATCGGATTTTTCCGGGGATGAATCCCTTGAACCACGTGGGGTTCCTCGAGGAGTTGGAACTGGGGTTCCATTTTCCTGCTGGTTGTTGTCGTCATTGTTGTTGTTGTTGTTGGAATTCGACAAAGTTTAAAGGATATCGATTGGAAAATAAACTATGATTATCAGTTTCCCGGTAACGGAACCAATTTGTTTAACCAAAGAATTAGATTCCTTGACCAAAGCTATTTAGGATGAACGCGGGTTACTGATAATCAAGAAAGTAATACGATAAATAAAGAGAAATTAAATAATCAAAAATACTGTAGTATGGAAAAAGTAAATTCGATTATATCAGAGAATTCAGATGATCTTATGGGTTACATTTCTTCCCTTTATATAGGGGTTTCCTAGTATAATATTTGGTTCCTGTCATGATTGCTCATTAATGGCTAATTCTTACATTAATGAGGCGTTGCAAAGGATAACCGTAATTGTTGTATAGGTATTATATAACGTATAAGTCATTAATTATTGATTCTCGAATCTGCCCGCAGCTTCGTCTGGGTTCACTGTGACCGAATCTCTTCTTTGTCATTAAGTTTATTGTGGTTGATGAACTCGTGGGTTTATTGACCGTGCCTTTTTGTCTCGTACCTCTTTATAGAATCAAGTCTATTTGCTGCATTTTCCTTGGTCCACGTAACTAGCTAAGTTGTCAAGAATCTGCTTACGTGTGAGTCTTTTTTACCAATACAGATATGTTTCTACGTCATTGGTAGAATTTAGAAATTTCGAAGTTCATTAGGCTTGAATCCAGGTGTAATTCGTGTTTTTGATGTTGTTCAATGTGATTTGAACATATTTATATATATATATATATATATATATATATATATATGTTACCGTAGGGCCCTGACCTGACCTCGTCACTACTCGAGCGAGGATAGGCTTAGCACTTACTGGGTACCATTGTGGTGTACTCACACCCTTCCTGCACATAGTTTTCGTGTGGAGATCCAGGTACCTCTCATTCGCCTCATTATTAGTGCAACCGCAGCAGGCTACCAGAGACTTCAAGGTATATCTCACGCGCTCGCAGATCCTCGGAGTCCCACTCTACCTTTATTCTGTTTTCCCTCCTTTATTTCTTTGGACTCTATGTATAGCAGACAATTATATAGTTTCTCTTAGATCTTGTGACTCGTGATTCTGGGTTTTGAGAAGTATTGTGTATATTTGCGTATCGATTTTACTTGTGTATGCCGAGCGGCAGTTTACCAATATATAGTATCTATTGAAGCTTAGTTGTACCATTATTTCTTTATTTATGTTATTTCAATGTTAATAGGCTTACCTAGTCGTGGCGACTAGGTGCCGTCACGACGTCTTACGGAGGGGAAAAATGGGTCGTGACAGTACACCACAACGATACCCAGTAAGTGCCAAGCCTAACCTCGGTAGAGTAGCGACGAGGTCATGTCCGGGCCCTACTAGTATATGATAAATAAGACAAGATATAACGATGTGAGACTGAGAATCTAATAAGGAGAATTCTACAGAAAATAACAACACAACACATAGTGATAAACAACAAGGGCAGGGGATCTCCCGAGATACCGTCTCGTAGTTCTAAAAGTAAATATGCAAGGAGGTCTCCCGAGGTACCGCCTCGTAGTCTCAAAAGTAAATGTGCAACATGGTCTCCCAAGGTACCGTCTCGTAGTCCCAAAAGTAAACACCCAACTCGAATAAATGGAAAATAGCAATTAACTGCAAGAATTCTACGGCTAAGGCTGATACAAATCAAGGAAAACCATGAATTCGACTAAACATGTTGCACAGATTTCAAATAAGCATTTAAGACACGTAGACATGTGATATTAGACTAACTGGATAACTACACATGCTGGTATAACTCAATTAAGATGTAACATGCTACTACTCAGTGAAACATAATCAGATTTACAACAATTAGCCAGTTTACGCTCTCGTCACCTCACGTACACAACGCTTACATATTATAAAAGTATCACATCAGTACCAAATACTAAGGGTATTTCCCCCACACAAGGTTAGGTAAGCCACTTACCTCGATCCAAGATCAATCAATTAACAAGAACACCTTTTCCTTGGCTATCCGACTCCGAAATTCCCAAATCTTGCCAAAAATAATTACATCTATAAATAGAACTATAATAAACTAATCTAATTAATGAAATCAAGACTTTAACAAAAATTCCAAAAATCGCCCCAAAAAGTTGACCCGGGCCCACTCTCAAAATAAGGTAAAACTCACAAAATACGAACACCCATTCAACCACGAGTTCACTCGTACCAAATGACTCAAATCCGATATCAGCATCTCAATCAAAACCCAAAATTTTTGTTGAAGAACCTTCTGCTTTCCCCCCAAATTTCACAACTCAAATCTTAAATTAGAAGGTGAAATTAATGATAGAATAGTGGGATATAACCAAAAACGAGTTAAGAACCATTACCCAATCGATGCCTCTAAAAATCCCTCAACATCTCGTGCAAATCCAAGCTCTCTATCTCAAGTTTTGATTAAAATGCTAAAACCTCATTTTTGAAATATAAAATGCTGCCCAGGTGAATCCTTATTCGCGAACGCGGCCCTACTCGTGTTGAACAAATGACTACTGACCAAAATTCCTCCTTCGCAAACACGAGTGTCCTCTTTCGGACCAGCTTCTCTACGTGAAGACGAGGTCCCTATCGCGAACACGTATACTTAATATCTCAGAGCTTTGCGAACACGGGACCTACTTCGCGAACGCGAAGGAAAATTTTTAGCAGCACTCAAACCTCCACTACGCGAACGCAGGAGTACCATCGCGAACGCGTAGAAGGAAACCAGACACTAGCAAAATGTGATGCTTCAACTATAACACCAAGTCCAATTCTAACCCATCAACCATACAGAATCCACCTGAGGCCCTCGGGACCTCAACCACACGTACCAAAAAGTCCTAAAACATCATACGAACTTAGTCGAGCCTTCAAAACACATCAAACAACGATAAAAACACAAATCACGCTCTAATTCAAATTTAATGAACTGTGAAACTTCAAACTTCTATAACTGATGCTGAAACCTATCAAATCACGTATGATTGACTTCAAATTTTGCACACAATTCATAATTGACATTACCGACCTACTCCAACTTCCTGATTCAGAATCCGACCCGATGTCAAATAGTCCACTTCCGTTCAAACTTCCGAAAAATTCAATTTTCGCTATTTCAAGCCTAATTCAGCTACAAACCTCCAATTCACAAACCAGGAACACTTCTAACGGAGCTAACGAAACTCTATTCCGGAGTCGTGTTCACACAGTTCCAACTACGGTCAAAATTCTAGAACTTAAGCTTTCATTTTAAGGACTAAGTGTCTCAAATCACTCTGAAACCAAAAACAAAACCTCCCGGCAAGTCACATAAGCAGAAAAAGATATGGGGAAAGTAGTAAATAAGGGATCGGACTAATACTCTCAAAACGACCGACCGGGTCGTTACATCCTCCCCCTCTTAAAACAATCATTCGTCCTCGAACAAGCATAGAGACATACTTGAAGTGGTGAAAAGATAAGGATAACGACTTCGCATATCATGCTCGGTCTCCCAAGTCGCCTCCTCGACCGACTGACCCCTCCAGTGAACCTTTATGGAAGTAATTCTCTTTGACCTTAGCTTTCGAACCTACCTGTCCAAAATAACCATCGACTCCTTAACATAAGGTAAATCCTTGTCAAACTGGAATGAGCTGAAATCCAACACATGATACGGATCGCCGTGATACTTTTGGAGCATAGAAACATGAAATACCGGATGGACTCTTGCTAGACTAAGTGGCAAGTAAAGTTTATAAGCAACCTCCCCAAATGTTGCAAAAACTCGAATGGGTCAATAAACCTTGGGCTCAACTTGCCCTTCTTTTCGAACAACATAACACCCTTCATGGGTGAAACCCAAAGCAGGACCTGCTCTCCAACCCTGAATGCAACATCGCGAACCTTCCGCTCTGCATAACTCTTCTGCCTGGATTGGGTTGTGCGAAGTCGATTCTGAATCACGTTAACCTTCACTAGTCTGTAACAAATAGCCTAGCATCGCCCAACTCAAACCAACCTACTAGAGACAGACACCGCCTACCATACTGAGCCTCATACGGTGCCGTATGAATGCTCGATTGAAACTGTTGTTGTAGGAAAACTCCGTAAGTGGCAAGAATTGATCCCAAGGACCTCCAAACTCCATCACACACGCACATAACATATCCTCCAATATCTGAATAGTGTGCTCGGACTGTCCGTCCGTCTGAGGGTGAAATGTTGTGCTCAACGCAAACCGAGTTCCTAACTCATGATGTACGACACTCCAAAATCACGATGTAAACAGCGTACCCCTGTCAAAGATGATAGATATCATCATTCCATGCTTGACAATCTCGCGGATATAAACTCGAGCCAGTTGCCCGAAAGAATAGGTAGTCATCACAGGAGTGAAATGAGCTTACTTGGCCAGCCTATCCACAATCACCCAAACAACATCAAACTTCCGCTGAGTCTGTGGAAGCCCAACAACGAAATACATAGTGATCCGCTCCCATTTCCACCCCGAATCTCTAACTTCTGAAGCAATCCACTCGGCCGTTGATGTTCATAATTCACCTGCTGGCAATTTAGACACCGAGCTACATACTTCACGATGTCCTTCTTCATTCTCCTCCACCAATAATTCTTTCTCAAGTCCTGATACATATTCACGGCACCCGGATGAATGGAGTACCGCAAACTGTGAGCCCCCTAGAGAATCAACTCACGCAAACTATCTACATTGGGCACACATAGCCTGCCTTGCATTCTCAAAGCACCATCACTTCCAATAGTGACCTCGTAAGCATCCCCGTGCTGAACCGTGTCCCAAAGGGCAAGCAGATGGGGGTCATCATACTGACGCTCCTTGATACGATCATAAAGAGAAGACCGAGAGACTACATAAGCCAACACTCGACTCGGCTTTGAAATTTTCAATCTAACAAACAGGTTGGCTAAGGCCTGAACATCCAATGCCAATAGCCTCTCTATTGCTGGTAGATATGCTAAGCTCACAAAACTCTCCGCCCGACGACTCAAGGCATCAGCAATCACATTGGCCTTATTGGGATGGTACAAAATACTAATATCATTATCCTTAAGCAGCTCCAACCACATCCGGTGACGCAAGTTAATATCCTTCTATTAGAACTGATGCTACAAACTCCGGTGATCGGTGTAGATCTCACAAGGGACACCGTACAAATAGTGCCGCCAAATATTCAAGGAATTAACAATAGCTGCTAACTCAAGGTCGTGGACATGATAGCTCTTTTCATGCACCTTCAGTTTTTTGGATGCATAGGCAATCACCCTACCGTCATGCATCAACATCTCGTCGAGACCAATCCGTGATGCATCACAATATACAGTATAAGACCCCGAACATGTAGGCAATACTAATACTGGGGTTGTAGTCAAAGCTATCTTGAGCTTTTGAAAGCTCTCCTTACACTTTTCTGTCCACCTGAACGGAGCACCCTTCTGGGTCATCCTGGTCGTAGGTGCTGCAATAGATGAGAAACCCTCTACAAATCAACGGTAATACCCCACCAAACCAACAAAACTTCGAATCTCCGTAGTTCTATACAGTCTAGGCCAACTCTTCACTGCTTCAACCTTCTTCGTATCCACCTTGATCCCATCACTCGACACCAGATGACCTAAGAATTCCACTAATTCTAGCCAAAACTCACACTTTGAAAATTTTGCATATAACTTCTTTTCTCTCAAGGTCTGAAGCACAGTCCTCAGGTGCTGCTCATGATCCTCCCGAGTCTGGGAGTACACCGGATTGTCGTCAATAAACACAATGACAAATGGGTCAAGAATAGGGCCAAAATACATTGTGCATCAAATGTATAAATGCTTCTAGGGCGTTGGTCAGCCCAAATGACATCACAAGGAACTCGTAGTGACCATACCGAGTCCTGAAAGAAGTCTTCGAGATATCTGGCTCCCGAATCTTCAATTGATGATAGCCTAAACGTAAGTCAATCTTAGAAAACACCCTGGCACCCTGTAACCGATCAAATAGGTGAAATGGATATATGTTCTTCACTGTAACGTTTTCAAGTGGTAATAATAAATGGACATACGCATAAAACCATCCTTCTTCTTCACAAACAAGATCGGAGTACCCCAAGGTGACACATTGGGCCGAATGAAGCGCTTATCAAGCAACTCATGTAACCACTCCTTCAAATTCCTTCAACTCAGGAGGAGCCATACGATATGGAGGATTAGAGATGGGCTGAGTGTGCGGCAACAAATCAATGCCAAAGTTGATATCTTTGTGGGGCGACATGCCGTAAGATCAGCTGCAAACACATCTAGATAATCCCTCACTACTGGGACTGACTCAACTGTAGGGCATCAATACTAACATCTCTCATATAAGCTAGATACACGTCACACCCTTTCTCAACCATTCGTTGAGCTTTAAGAAGTGAAATGACTCTGCTGGGAGTATACTCTAAGTTACCTCTCCCCTCTTATCGCGATAGTTAGCGTCACGGTCTTGGCGTGATAATCAAGATTAACATAATGGGGCGACAACCAGTCCTTGCCAAAATAATATCAAAATCTACCATACTGAGCAATAATAAATAAGCTCTGGTCAAAAAACCACTAAGAACCACCAAAAACGACCGATACACATGGTCAACAACAATAGAATCTCCCACAGGTGTAGACACATAAACAAGAGAACTCAAAGAATCACTGGATACGCACAAAATACGAGGCAAAATAAGATGACGCATAGGAATAAGTGGAGCATATATAAAATAAAATCGATACATCTCTATGACAGACCAGAACAATACCTGTAATGATAAAGTCGAAAGAAACTGCTTCTATACGAGCAGGAAGAGCATAATATTTGGTCTGGCCTCCCTCTCTAGGGAGACCTCTACCTGTCCAACATCTACCTCGAGCTGGCTGAGCAGGTAGAGTGGTAGCTGGTGCTGTAATCATAGTCTGAGGACCTGGTGGAGCACGCGGTACCTGAGAAGTCTTTGGAGGTGCACCACTCCTAAGTCTAGGGAAATCCCTCACCATATGGCGAGTGTCGCCACACTCAAAACAAGCTCTCAGAGGGCATGGATGATGTGGCTGGCTCGGGCCTGGTCTGCTGGATTGGCCGCTAAAAGCACCCCGTGTAGGAGGTGCACTAGATACTAGCGGTGCATAATAAGGCTTTTAGGGACTAGAAGGGGCCGGTATACCACGGCTGCTGGAAGTGCTGAACGAACGGGGAAACTCATATAGCCCCTACCATGACGAGTTGCCGCTGCGGCACGAGTACCACTATAAGTGCCAGACTCTCGAGACCTGTTGACCTCCCTCTCATCTCTCTCCCAAGCAAGCATACCTTCCGATCTCCTTGAAATCCCCACAACCTGCTGGTATGCAATATCCATCTCCAACTCCCGGGCCATGCTAATCCTGATACTAGGGTTGAGATCCTCGATAAATTAATGAACCCTCTCTCGAGCTGTAGTAACCAAGGCTGATGCATGTCTAGCCAAATCAGTGAAGCGAACTGCATATTCTGACACAGTCATAGAACCATGGTGCAACTACTCGACTCTGGGGAACATACTCCCTCAAGAACATATCCGGGAATTGAGTCCATGTAAGTGAAGCTGCCTCAGCCGGACTACCCAACTCATAAGCATACAACCACTGATTCCTCTAAGATGGAATGTAGTAAAAGAACCCCGACTCGACTTTGCTACACCCATAGTACGGAGGATACCGTGACACTCCTCAAGAAAACCCTGGGCATCCTCTAACACCAAGACACTAAAAGTAGGAGGGTGGTTGTCACGACCCCAAATCTAAACTGACCGTGATGGCGCCCATCGTGATACTAGGCTAGCCAATTCACTGAAAATAACATAATGGTTTTCCATTTAATACACAAATTATCCGATATTTCATAATAATTTTTGCTTTTACGCATTTAAAAACAATAAAAGTGATCAGAACATTTAAACACAACCCCCAACATCTGGAGTCACCTGTCATGAACATCTAAGAAGTAATACAGTCTGATACTAATTCTCTACTAAACAAGCCTAGAAAGTACAGTAAAATGACAAAGTAGGAAGGAGAAAGGGTAGGTTGCGGACGCAGAGCAGCTACCTCACAATCTCTGAGCAATGCTCCAAATGGGTAGATCAATTATCGCTCTACCCCGCTACTTGAATCTGCACACAAGGTGCAGGGAGTAACGTGAGTACGCCAACTCAGTAAGTAACAACCATAACTAAAGACTTGAGTGCAGTGACGAGCATTTAAAATCATGTGAGCTCATATAATAAACAATAGTGGAAATAAATAAATCAAGTCAGGAATCTACATTCCGAATATTTCGTAAAAACTCCAATTTTTCCTTTTAAAATCTCGTATAAAACATTGGTTCAACGTTTTTATTAGAGGCTCGGTGTAAAGAAGAATGGAAACAATAGTTTCATGAAATATCAGCCACTCGGGCACAATGTCACTCACAAATAAAGCCTCTCGGGCAAGCCTCTCAATCACTCGAGACTCTACTCTCATAAGTCAATGCTCACACTCATCAGTCTCACTCATCAGGTACCATATAACAACCGCTGCGCCATGCAGCCCGATCCATAATAGTAACCGCTGCGACATGCAACCTGATCCATAATAGTCGACTGTGCTCACTGGGCGTGTACAGACTCCGGGAGGGGCTCCTACAGCCCAAGTGCTATATCGTTGTAGCATGCAGCCCGATCTAATATATATCTCACTTCGGCGTGCAACCCGATCAACATATATCGTTGCGGCGTGCAACCCTATCCATATATATGTGTATATAGTGCTGCGGCGTGCATCCAGATCCCCAACTATCCTCACAAGTATGTCTCTCGGCCTCACTCAGTCATCCTCACAAGACACTCGGGCAACTTATCACAAATCACGGGGACTCAGCCCAACTCACCACAAATCAGAGGGACCCAGTCCAAATTATCTTTCAATATTCTAAAATAGGATGATAAATAATAACAAACAGTGAACAGGTAAAAAGCATGACTGAGTTCATATTTTCTATCAAAATAGTGTGAGGATAGTAGTAAAAATAGCCCTTAGGGTCTAAATAGGTCGCCACAAGACCCCAAACATGGCATACATCCCACAATATGGTATAATCTCTAAAATACAGGATATCATATGATTTCAAATCAAATACGCGGCTTAATAGTCGCTACGGAACGGACCAAGTCTCAATTCCTACTAGTGCACGCCCACACGCCCGTCACCTAGCATGTGTGTCACCTTATTTATCAAAACAATACGAAATACCGGGGTTTCATACTCTCAGGTCTAGATTTACAATCGTTACTTACCTCGAACCGGCCCAAATACTAATACGCGATGCTCTTGCCTCTCGGATCGGCCTCTGATTGCTCCAAATCTAACAAAAAATCAGATTTACATCATCAATATATGCTAAGGATCAAAACCCATCCGAAAATCATCAAAATTAACCAAAAATCCCGAAATTGGTCAAATCTGACTCCCAGGCCCACGTCTCGGAATTCGATAAAAATCACATCACAAGAATCCTCATCCTTCCCCCAGTCTATACATACCAAGAACATTAAAATCGGACCTCAAATGGCCCCTCAAATCCCCAATTCAAAGTCTAGAATTTCAAGCCCTAATCCCTCAATTTTAACCCTTAATCCTCATAAACTTCATGTTAAATCGGGTAGAAATCATCATAATCGAGTAGAGTTCAAAATCCTTATCTCAAGGTGTTCTCTCACGAATCCCTCTTCAATTTTCTCTTCAAAAGCTCCAAACCCGAGCACAAATGGTGGAAAATAAGCCAAAATTCGCGAAGGGTTTAATTTATACATTCTGCCCAGCAAAACCGCATCTGCGGTCCAAATATCCGCTTCTGCGATGCCGCACCTGCGGAAAATGCATCGCATGTGCGGATTCCACTTATTCCTCAAAATCTGCATATGCGGTCAACATATCGCACCTGCGGTCACGCAGGTGCGAGGCAACCTCTGCACCTGCACTCCTAGGCTAGGCTCCCTATTTCGGCATCTGCACATAATCGTGCGCACCTACGCCTTCGCACCTGCGGCTCCCCGTCCGCAGGTGCGGCCACACTAGAAGGCTTGCACCAGTGACCAATTTACAGCAGTTTCCCAACTCTTAATTTCCGTTAGCCATCTAAAAATCATCCCGAGGCCCTCGTGACCTCAACCAAAAGTACTAACAAGCCATATATCAATATTCAAACTTAGTCGAACCCTCGGAACACTAAAATAACATCAAAACACCAATTTAAATCCAAATTTTAAGCCTAAGGATTTCTAAACTTCCGAAACTCGCCAACGATGACGAAACCACCCAAACAACGTCCGAATGACCTGAAAATGTGCACACACATCCAAAATGATACTACGAACCTGTTCAAACTTTCGTAATTCCATTCCGACACCGATAGCTAATTTTCCACTGCCTACTGGAACTTGCCAAAAACTCAATTTTGCCAGTTCAAGCCTACTTCTACTCCGGACCTCAAAACAACATTCGTAACACACTCTTACGTCCCAAATCACCTCACGAAGCTATCTCGAACCATAAAAACCAATTTCCGAGATTATTTACCCACAAGTCAACTTTCGGTTGACTTTTCCAACACAAAGCTTCCAACAAAAGACTAAGTGTCTCGTTTCACTCCATGACCGCTCCAGACATAGGAAAACCAACATGATGCAATGAAATACAGCTGAACAACGCATAAGGAAACATAAATTGGGAAAATGAGGCTAAACTCTCGGAACGACCGATCGGGTCGTTACAGTGGTACTTCTAGTACCTCTCAAGCCTGAGCTGCTCTGCCTCAGAAGCTGCTACCCTAACCTCGGGCTTAACTAGATCAAGCGGCTGCATCGCTATGATCTCTGGAACCTGGTTTACCTGAACCCGCTACTTTAAGGTACGGGCAGCGGGAGTTTGTTCTCCTCCCCCGGCCTGAGATGTGGTAGGAGCAAGTGGAATCAATCCAGCCTGAGCCAAGGTGCTGAACATGCTCAGAAATTGGGCTAGAGTTCCCTAGAGGGTTGGTGAAGCAACAGGTTCCTACCCTCAAGTTAGAGCTACTGGGGGCTCCTCTGTAGCCGCTCGTGCGGGTGCTTTGGCTGCACCACATGGATGCCCTCAGCCTCTACCCCGGCCCCGGCCTCTCGCAACTCTAGCAGGGGGCGCGGGTGCCTGGTCATTAGATCCGCATGTACGTGTCCTCATCATCTGTGAAATAATAGAAGACATAAGCCTTCAGAATTTGGAAGTCAACATTTTGCACGACAAGGAATCAAAAAAGTGTAATTTTCCTAATAGTTCCATAGCCTCCCGAAGATAAGTACAGACGTCTTCGTACCGATCCACGATACTCTAATAAACCTTATTGTGACTCACGACACCTATAATACTAGCGCTCTAATACCAACTTATCACAATCCATTCTCCCTCCCTAAAACTTCATGACGGCACCTAGCCGCTACGACTAGGTAAGCCTAAAAATTTCGGAATAACGAAAATGAAGCAGTAATTAACAACTAAACTTCAACAAATTATATATACTGATAAAAATGCCGCTCGGCATGTACAAGTAAACCAACACTCGAATATAAACACTACTCTCAAAACCCAGTAGTCACGAGTCACAAGCTCTAAGAATTTGTCTAACTATTTTCTATACATCAGTGTCTAAAAGAAATAAAGGAGGAAAACAACAGAAGGGATAGAGGGAAACTCCGAGGTCTGCAGACGCGGGCAGATATATCTTGAAGTCTCCGGAGCACCAGCGGGGTTGGTAGGAGGTACCTGGATCTGCACACAAAACATGTGCAGAAGAGTAGCATGCGTACACCACAACGGTACCCAGTAAGTTCCAAGGTTAGAATCCTATGGAGTTACCTCAAGTAGGCTTTTAGAGGTGCCTAACACCTTCCTCTTAGAAGAATAAGAACCCTTACCCATAATTTCACAGGTTAGAAGATCAATAATGAACATGACTTAGTAATTAAATAGATGCCCTAGTATACTTTTGAATATTAGGTGGCGGTTCTCTTTCATCAACAATAGAAAAACCACAAGTTGAATCATGTCTGACTAGTGCAAAATAGGGAACAACAGATTCGAACGAGAAATTATTCATCGGAAAGAGTTTGATATCGTAGATGACGGGACTGATATTTTTGGGCATTATCAAGCCATGTAGGGAGCGATATTGAGTTAAAACTCCTTCCATTGAATTATTATCCTAAAATCCATGTTTCTAAATGTGTCTATATGACTAGATGACTTTCATATTGTCAATATATAATTATGGGTGACAAGTAATTATACATTTATTATATTTTTCTATTAAAATATGATAGTCTCATATGATATGCTTCACATGGCATGAATGTTACATAAACAACAAGCTTTTAAATAAAAATAAATTGGACCTTTAAAAGTTTCATGAACATAAATATGACTCTATAGCTTATAAACAACAATGCAAATGATTATGAGATAGAAAGATTATAATTTATATGCCAAAGGTGCCAAATAAAAATAAATATTTTGAGAGTATCTTTAGAGAACCGGAAAGGTATTGTTAAGTAAATTCAATATCCAAAACTAGACGTGCATGTTTAAAGCTATGATTGTGATCATTGATTTAAGCGACTAAATAGCTTCCCTTTTTTGGGTTTTATGATTGATAGCAAACTTATCAAAATCACACGACATTGGGGTGGAGAACGGGCGGACCCACGTTGGTTCAAGCGGGTTCAGTTGAACCCGTTTCGTAAAAAAATCATTTTAATTTTATGTGGAAATTATTTTGTTTGTTGGATAAATACATTAAATTTAGAGAAAGAGTAGTTAGGTTTATTTCAAGCGGGTTAGACAGTAGGAGGGATCTAGAGTTCGAATCTAAACTCTTACATTTCGTTGCTTACCTTATTCTTATTTTGGCATAAATATCATAGATTACGATTCATTGTGAAGACCCTAACGGAAACAGTAGTTAAGTGAGTTGGTTCAGCTGGATTCAAAAGGTAGGAGAGGTCTGGAGTTCGAACCTAAATTCTTATAGTTCATTGCTTACCTTATTTTCATTTAACCATAACCTCCACACTATTTTTTTAATTATTTGTTTTAATTTTGCTAATTTTTATTCAAGAATTCTTACTACTAAAATTATAAATCTACTTTAGTTTGTATTTTTATTATATTGTTATTATTTTTTAATAAGTTGTTTATTATAATTATTATTTCCGCGCTTGTTAATCTGTTGAATTTAATCAATATATAGAGTTGGTTGTTTTGGTATAGATTGAATTGATTTTGTACATGAAATTCAAAAAAAAAGTTCAATAAATTGTCAAAATTGAAAAAATAAAAGATATATTGTTTGTAACGACCTGGTCAGTTGTTTTGAGAGTATTATCCCCGATCCTCTATTTATTGCTTTTTCCGTATCTTTTTCTGCTTATGTGACTTGCCGGGAGGTTTTATTTTTTTGGTTTGGGAGTGATTTAGCACAATAGTCCCTAAAACGAAAGCTTAAGTTTTAGGATTTTGACCGTAGTTGGAACTGTGTGAAGACGACTCTAGAATTGAGTTTTGTCGGTTATTAGCCCCTTTGGGTGATTTTGGACTTAGGAGAGTGCCCAGATTGTGAATTGGAGGTCTATCGCTAAATTAGGCTTGAAATGGCGAAAGTTGAACTTTTGGAAAGTTTGACCGGAAGTGAACTTTTTGCTATTGAGGCCGAATTCCGCTTTCGGAAGTTGAAGTAGGTCCGTAATGTCAATTATGACTTGTGTACAAGATTTAAGGTCAATCAGACATGATTTAATAGGTTTCATCATCAGTTGTAGAAGTTTAAAGTTTCAAAATTCATTAAGTTATCTTTTATAACTTGAAAAACAACCAAAACCAAAAACGTTGTCTCTTAGCTTTACAATTGCAATCAATATCGTAAAAAATAGAAGTAGAAACAACAAATGAATATGTGAAAGTGTAATCTAGGGCACATCATACCCTCACACTAGGTATATACCTAATCCCACATCAATATCCCAGTGGATTCGACCTCCAGAGCCTGAGTTGGTCCCACCAGATTAACATAATCCGAAACCTGCTCAATAGAAGAAACTAGTGGTTGTACAGTCGCTACTCTAGCAAGGGCGACGCGTGCCCCACCTCGACCTCTACCTCATCCCTGGCTTGTCGCGGCTCTAAAGGGGGGTTGGTGTCTACTTGGCAGATCTTGCAGAATGCGTCCTCACCATCTGTGATAGAATAGAAGAGCAAAGATTCAAACTTTAGTATAACAAAATTTGCATGATAGAGAATGAAAGAAGGAGAAGTTTTTATAGCAGTCTGGTAGCCTCTCAAAGATAAGTACAAACATCTCGATATCGATCCGCAAGACTCTACTAAATTTGCTCATGACCCGTAGAACTTATGAACCTAGGGCTCTGATACCAACTTGTCACGACCCAAAACCTTCAACGATCATGATGGCACCTAATCACTTACTAGGCAAGCCAATCATAAGAGCAATAATAAAGCATGCTAACAAATTACAGGATATTTAAGACTGAGAGTCAGATAACCATAAATAAGATTGTGTCAATACATATATCCCCCAGAATTGATAATATAGAGTCATGAGCTCTATCCTAGAAGTACAACTCTGATAATATAAAATATTATCTAAGCAACAACAATAGTAAGTACGATAGGAAGAGATTCTAGGAATTGCGAATGAGAAATAGCTCTACCTCGTCTCAATAGCACACCAACCAATAACCAACACAGTTGTTTATTAGGTCTCGCACCCCAGTCTGCACAATTAAGTGCAAAGTGTAGTATGAGTACAATCGACCTCATGTATTCAGTAAGTTTATTGACTAACCTTGGATAGGTAGTAGCACGAATCCTCAATGATACTCACGTGATAAATCTGTATTTCTCATGAATACGTACGAATACGCAGTAACAATACCAGAATCTACATATGAATGAAGATACAACCAATGTGCACATAGCGAAGATATGCACTAGCTTCGCAACAAAATAACATTCCAGCATATCGAGAGGATATGCATAAATAGGCATGTTAAGTAACACGGAGAAAGATGTATAGAGAAGATATGTACATATGTACTATGTATCAACTCATCAACAGAGGCAGCAAATAGAGAAGATATGCAAAAATAGGCATGTATACAAGTCTGAAGCTAGCATAGAGAGGAAATATGTGGTAAAAATCATGTATACATCCAAGGAATTTTTATATAGAGAAGATACACAAAAATCCAACACAGATTAATTTTCCATAACATTGTGTACGTCATCAAGGAGAAATATGAGAGGATGACCCTAGAGGTGTGGATCCTTATCCATATGCTGCACCGAGAACTCACGTGCTATAATCATAATATCTGCACGGACAACTCATTCCATAACCAACCCAACCCGTACGGACAACTCATGTGTTGTTAAACCACTCCAAACACAACAATCATATACACTAATACATGTATACAACTAATAGAATCACATACTTATGGACTGATAAAATATTATGCTAAAGTGTATGCATGTATGAAGTGTAGAAACACATGTCACATTAGGTGATTACGCCACACCACAATGAGTATCGTGTTCAAATAGGAAAGAAAGACTAAACATGACCTCTAACATGATCCACGAGGTTACGTATTTATACAAACATAATAAGAATGATAGTAAGGGTCAAAATATTCGATCATAGATAAATCTAGTGCACACATATGGGCTTGGATCCTCATATGTACGACACCCCTAACATGTAGCCAATATAAATAAATCAAGAAACTAGTCCCTCGCCCAAGGCTAGACAAGATACATACCTCAAATGCGTCAAATCAATACTTCAAAATTATCTTCCCTCATGAATCGACCTCCGAATAGCTAAAGCTAGAGGAAACAATAATAAAGTATAAAAGGCTCAATCTTTAATAAAAAATATAAAGTCAACAAAAAAGTTAACCCTGGCCCTCCTCTCTAAACCTGACCAAACGTACAAATCCCGACTACCAATTCTGATATGAGTCCAAATATACAAGTTTTATCCAAATCCAACTTCAAATCAAGGTTCTAATTCCAAATATTCATTCTCCAAAATCTAGCACAAACAAAAAATTTCTCCTTCAAATCCATATCCTAAGTGCACAAAACAATTGGAAACGAAGATCTAACATCAATATCAATTAGAGATTACTTACCCTCTAAAGCATGATGAATTTTCTGACAAAAATTTCCTCTAACCGATCGTTTATTCTCTAAAAAATGAAAAATGAGCTAAACCCTAGAATTATAAAACTACCTAGAATTTTTCGCGTATGCGGACACTAAAATCGCTTCTGTGACACCGCTTTGCGATCAAATTCTCGCATCTTCGAGTTCACTTAATCTCCCGACCACTCGCACCTACGAAGATTCACTCCCCTTCTGCGATCCCTCAGGTGCAACAAAGATTCCACCTCTGTGAAAACTCCCCAAGCCTGCCTGCCTGCCTACAATTCTGCGCATAATTTCTCCACATCTATTGACTTGTAGATGCAAAATATTCGTATATGTGGACCTTCTAATCCTAGCCATCCCTCACACCTAGGGTCACCAGTACGATTCTGCGGATTCGCACCTGTGCATAATACCTCGTTGGTTCCACATACAAGCACCTAAACTGCCAACAAACATCAAATTGATCCGAAACACACCCTAAATACACATGAGTCCTTCGGGACCCCATTCGATTATGCTAAACAAGTACATAAAAAACAAATGGACATTCTCATAAGCTAAAATAATCAAAATAATATCCATAACCAAGAATCGAACTCTAAAACACGTAATGCATTCCTTCAAGTTCAAGAACTTCAAACATTCACAACCAAGAGTCTGATTCAAGACTAACCAACTCGGAATGAAACTAAACATTGGACATAATAGCCAAATGACAACATACATATTCTAATCCCCGGGACAATAGTCCAAACCTGATATCCTCCCGATCAAACCTATGAACTTTCCAAACTTCAAATTTCCAACTTTTGATAATTAGATTTGAAACATCCGAGGAACTTCAAAATCTAAATCCAAAAATATGCCTAAGTCCTAAATCACCATACGAACCTATTGGAACCATTACATTATAAATCTAAGGTTGTTTATAACAAAGTAAACACTTGGTCAACTTGTAGAACTTAAGCTTATAATAATGAGACTTAGTATCTCAATTCACTCCAAAACCTTTCCGAAACTAAATCAATCATCCATGCAAGTCTCAAAACATCAAACAAGCATAGGAAAACATTAAATAGGGGAACGACGCTCAAATACAAAAAAAAAGTTTGCTGGATCGTTACATAGATTGACTCGGCACGAAATTTTAAAAAAAATTAATATTCTTTAAAATTTGTGGTTTTAAGAATATCATGATATTTATGTAACTATAAAATTTTAAAAAACTTATGGTCATGTCATAACATCTGTGTTGCTATAAAACTTTTTTATTAAGTGTAAAGTTGATTCTTTCAAATATATAAATGTATCACTCTTTTTAGGAATGAACTAATAAGACAAATACTCACATACATTGAAACATAAGGATTATATATTACTACCTCAAGACCATGTTATCTATCTTTCAAAATTTTGCACATCATTTAAGAAAAACAGTTAATACACTGAATTATAAGAGTAATTGTCTAAATTAGTATATATTCTCTCTTACACGTTCTACTCAATTAATACTCAACTAATTAGCTAAAGTAAAATTAGAATAAATATAATAAATAATTTTTATTCTTAAACCATCAAATATTTTAAAACAAATTTCAGTTTATCAAAAGGATGAATAATTATAGATTAGCTGGTATGAAACTTCGTGAGTTACTCTAACATACATTTATCATAAATTTCTTCGAGGAGATTGTTCAAATGGATTTAATTCACTCAAGTAAAGATGAATATCATGAGATTAGAAAATCATGCTGGAGTAAAAGTGTACATGTATGCAGTAAAATTTGTTAATGACAGTTAGATGAATGAAGAGGTGACATGTGGAGTTGAAGACAAGTAGGATGTGAGTCAACAAATAGTCGTTATTGGTTACAAGCATGTGATCGATGTTGGATGAATCCCAAAGACATAGTAGCATATGACAAAGATCCGACATCGTGTAGCATTGAGCAAGTGTTATAGAGAATATAAGCATTCATAGCCAACCATTATGCAACCATCAATGACGGTTTTATTCTCATTCAAGAGAAGCTTGATTTGGGGAACTTGTATCACGGCCCGAATTTCCCACCATCGGGACCGTGATGACGCCTAACATTGAACCCGCTAGGCAAGCCAACGTTACTGGTTATCTTAACTTATTTCTTTATTTTTGACAATCAGCAAGTGATATACAAATCAACAGAAATAAAAGTGCGAAGGAACAAAATTTTAACAACTTAGTTTGGTACTATTACGAAATTCATAATAACTACACCCAGAATTGGTGTCACAACTTCACGGACTGTCTATTAATACTACAAATAAAGGCCTGAATAAAACAAATTATATTTGTCTCAGAAATACATAAAGACAGGAAAGAGATAGGATAGAAGGTGACGCCAAGGCCTGCGGACGCCTCCAGGACTACCTCGGGGTCTCTACTGGACTGAAGGCAGCAACCTCGATCTAGGGTCCGTAGGGTCCAGTACCGGGATCTGCACAAAGTGCAGAGTGTAGCATTAGTACAACCGACCCCATGTACTGAGTAAGTGTCGAGCCTAACCTCGACGAAGTAGTGACGAGGCTAGGACACGACAACCAAATAAACCTATGCAATTTGATCATATACGAGAACAATAGTAATAACAAGAAATAAGCAGCTAAATTCAAAGGAGAGGGGAAACATGCTGAGGGGAGGGAATATCAAGTGATAAAAATAATGAAGTAAAGCGACAAAATAAATATCAACTCAACACCACAGAAATAGTAACACAAAAGCAAGTGCACAACATCACCTTTCGTGCTTTTACTCTCATCCTCACTGTAAATCAATAGAAACGGCACGGCATCGCCCTTCGTGCTTTTACTCTCATCCTCACAATAAATCAATAGAAACAGCACGACATCACCCGTCGTGCTTCAAATTTCATAATATGGCACGAAATCACCCTTCGTGTTTTTACACTCTCTCACAATATCATACACGACATCACCCTTCGTACTTTACACTTCCTCACCCAAACAAATCAATAACAGCAATCCGGCAAGGAAATCAACAATATAAACAGCAATAATAAAGCCATAACGTCCCGGCAAGGGAGCCAACAGTAGAATCAATATCATCCCGGCAAGGGAAACAACTATAAGCAATCTCACTTAGTTACTTAACTTCACGTAGAAATTCTCAACTTGAACCAATACTCAACAATGATCAATACCAAGGAAATACCACCAACATGGGTAATTATCAAGTTAAACTCAAGAAATGCTTAATGAAAAATCACATAAATCACAATATTCGACTCACGGGCATTCTTGACACCAACGTATAGATACTCGTCACCACACCTATACGTCGAACATGATATCAACTCGTAGCAAATAGGACACAACTCTATTCCCTCAAGCTAAGGTTAAGCCAAACACTTACCTCGAATTCCACGGCCAAACCCAAGCCTCAATTACTACGAGCCCAAATATGTAATTAGTTTCGGAATCTGACCCCAAATCGAGGTCTAAATTCCCCGGGCCCGCCTGGTCAAAACACGAGGTTCAGACCAAAACCCGATCACTCGTTCACTCACGAGCCCAAATATGTAATTATTTTTTTGGAATCCGACCCCAAATCGAGGTATAAATTCCCAAATTTGTAAAATCCCTAATTCTCCTAAAATCCTTAATTTCTACCCTTAAAGAACAAGATTAGGCCTAGAAATCTAATGGGTGTTGATAGAAATTGAAAAAAATGAGATTAAGAACACAAACCTATGATTTGGTGATGAAATCCCTCTTCAAAAATCGCCCAAGGTCGGATTCTATGGAAGGAGATATGAAATTATGGCCTATTCCCGTTTTTGTTACTGTTTTAAACCCCTGGACAGACCTTCTACACGTTCACGGAAGGTCTGTTGCGTTCGCATAGAACTGGCCCCATTGGCCTTCGCGTTTGCGTGCCTTTGGCCGCGTTCGCATAGGGTATTGACCCATCCCCCAGTTCCCATCTAATGTTGTGCGTTTGCGAGTGATCAGACGCGTTCGCATAGAGCCCCCTTCCCAGTGCTCCCCATTCGCGCCGTGGTCTAGGCGTTCGCATAGAGTAACCCAGCCCCTTACCCATTGCTCTTCGCATTCGCGTGGGTTACCACGCGTTCGCATAGTGTGAAATCACAGACACCAGAAAACAACAAATTTTTAGATTTTCTAAGTCCAAACCACTCTGACGCCTATCCGAAACTCACCCGCGCCCTCGGGGCTCCAAACCAAACATGTACACAACCTTAAAAACATCCTACGGACTTACTCGTGCGATCAAATAGCCAAAATAACATCTTAAACAATGAATTTAGCATTAAAATCAAAGAAAAATCTCAAGAAGTTTCAAAGCTTCAAATTTCACAACTACGGATTCGAATCACGTCATATGACCTCCGTTTCTTACCAAAATTTTCAGGCGTCACTCAAATACTATATTAAACCTATACCGGGATCCGAAATCAAAATACGGGCCCGATACCATCAGTTTCAAATATAGCCAAATATCCAAAAACTCTTATAATTTCAGTTAAATAATTTCTTTCAAAAATTCATTTCTCGGGCTTGGGACCTCGAAATTCGATTCCTGGCATACGACCAAGTCCCATATTTTTCTACGGACTCTCCGGGGTCAAGTCACGAGTCCGGTTCCGTTTACTCAAAATGTTGACCGAAGTCAACTTTAATTTAATTTTAAAGGTAAAATTAGCATTTTTCTACGTTTTTCACATAAAAGCTTTCCGGATATACGCCTGGTCTGCTCACGCAAAATGAGGTGAGACAAATGGAGGTTTTCAAGGACTTGGAACACAGTTTTGACTTATAAAATGAGAGATGACTTTTTGGGTCATCACATTCTGCACCTTTAAAACAAACGTTCGTCCTCGAACGGACATAGAAAAGTACCTGAATCGGGGAAAAGATGGGGATACCGGCTCGGCATATCGGACTCGCACTCCCAGATAGCTTCCTAGGAAGGCTGACCTCTCCACTGAACACGAACCAAAGGATAACTCTTTGATCTCAACTGATGAACCTGCCAGTCTAGAATAGCTACCGGCTCCTCCTCATAGGTCAAATCCATGTCCGTCTGAGGATGAAATGTTGTGCTCAACTCGACCCGCGTGCCCAACTCTTGTTGAATTGCCCTCCAGAAATGCTAGGTAAACTGCGCAACTCTGTCAAAACTAATAGACAGGGGCATACCATGAAGACGAACAATCTCCCTAATGTAGATCTCTGCCAATCTCTCCGAAGAATAGGAAACTGCCACAGGAATGGAATGTGCTGACTTGGTCAGCCTATCCACAATAACCCATACTGTATCGAACTTCATCTGAGTTTGTGGGAGTCCAACAACGAAATCTATGGTGATACGTTCCCACTTACACTCAGGAATCTCAATCTGCTGCAACAATCCACCAGGTTTCTGATGCTCGTACTTTACGTGCTGACAATTAAAACACCGGACTACATATTACACAATATCATTATTCATCCTCCTCCACCAATAATGCTGCTGCAAATCCTGATACATCTTTGTGGCGCCTGGATGAATGAAGTACCGGGAACTATGGGCCTCCTCTAATATCAACTCACGAAGTCCATCCACATTGGACACACAAATACGACCCTACATCCGTAAAACGCCATCATCCCCAACTGAAACCTGCTTGGCACCACCGTGTCGCACCATGTCCCTAAGGACAAGTAGATGAGGATCATCATACTGCCAATCTCAAATACGATCAACTAATGAAGAACGAGCAACTGTATAAGCTAGAACACGGTCGGGCTTAGAAACATCCAATCGCATGAACGGATTGGCTAAATACTGAACATCCAAAGCAAGCGGTCTCTCCCCGACCGGAATATATGCAAGGCTACCCATACTGGCTGACTTCCTACTCAAAGCATCGGTCACCACATTGGCCTTCCCTAGATAATACAAGATGGTGATGTCATAGTCTTTCAACAGCTCCAACCATCTCCTCTGCCTCAAATTCAACTCTTTTTGCTTGAACAAGTATTGCAAACTCTTGTGATCCGAGAAAACCTCACATGACACGCCATATAAATAATGCCTCCAAATCTTCAGCGCGTGAACAATGGCTGCTAGATCCAAATCATGAACTGGATAATTCTTCTCGCAGATCTTCAACTGACGTGAAACATATGCAATAACCTTGCAATCCTACATCAACACTGCACCTAGTCCGATACGAGATGCATCATAATACATAGTATATGGCCCTGAACCTGTGGGAAAAACTAACACCGGCGTTGTAGTCAAAGATGTCTTGAGCTTCTGAAAGCTCGTCTCACACTCATCTGACCACCTGAACTAGGCACCCTTCTGAGTCAACCTGGTCATCGGGGCTGCAATAGACGAAAACCCCTCCACGAACCGACGGTAGTATCTTGACAAACCCAAGAACCTTCAGATCTCTGTGGCTGATGTGGGTCTAGGACAATACTTGACCACTAAAATATTCTTAGGATCCACCTGAATACCCCCCGCTGATACAATATGACCCAAGAATGCAATTGAACTCAACGAAAAGTCACATTTCGAAGACTTAGGATATAACTGACTGTCCTTCAGAGTCTTGAGAATGACTCGAAAATGCTGCTCATGCTCCTCCCCGATGCGGGAATAAATCAGAATATCATCAATGAAGACAATCACAAAGGAATCCAAATAAGGCATGAACACTCGGTTCATCAAATCCATGAAAGCTTCTGGGGCATTTGTTAACCCGAATGACATCACTAAGAACTCATAATTCCCGTACCGAATAAGAAAAGTGGTCTTAGGGACATCGGATGCCCTAATCCTTAACTGATGGTAGCCAGATCTCAAATTAATCTTCGAGAATACCTTGGCACCCTGAAGCTGATCAAACAAGTCATCAATCCTCGGAAATGGGTACTTGTTCTTGATGGTAACCTTGTTCAATTGTCGATAATCTATGCACATCCTCATCGATCTGTCCTTCTTCTTAACAAACAACACCGGAGCACCCCAAGGCGAGACACTAGGCCTAATAAAGCCTTTATCAAGCAAATCCTGTAACTGTTCTTTCAACTCCCTCAATTCTGGCGGGGCCATATGATATGGAGGAATAGAGATGGGCTGAGTTCCCGGAGCCAAATCAATGCAAAAATCAATATCCCTGTCAGGTGGCATACCCGGCAGGTCTGCACTAAACACCTCTGGAAACTCACAAACAATAGGCACAGAATCCATAGAAGAAACCTCAACACTGGAATCACGAACAAAATCTAAGTAGGCCAAACACCCTTCTCGACCATATGTCGAGCCTTTATATAAGAGATAACCCTCCTGGAAGAATGACCAGGAGTCCCTCTCCAGTGTAGTCCAGGAAACCCTGGCAATGCTAAGGTCACGGTCTTGGCATGACAGTACAATATGGCATGATAAGGCGACAACCAATCCATCCCCAAAATGACATCGAAATCTACCATATCAAGAAGTAGAAGAACTATACTAGTCTCAAGACCCCCAATCACCACTACACACGAACGGTAGACACAATTTACCACAATATAATCACCCACCGGTGTATACACATATACAAATGTACTCAGAGAATCACGAAGCATAACCAAACAAGGAGCAAAATAAGATGATACATAGGAATATGTGGACCCTGGATCAAATAAAACCGAAGCATCCTTGTTGCAAACTGAAACCATACCTGTGATAACTGCATCGGAGGCCTCAGCCTCAGGTCTGGCTGGAATAACATAACATTGGGGTAGGGCCACACCAATCTGAATTACATCTCTGGGACGGCCTCCTGCTGGCTGACCTCTACCTCTAACGGCCTGGCCTCGACCTCTAACTGCCTGACCTCCACCTCTAACACCTCGACCCCCACCTCTGGCTGGCTGAGCGGGTGGTGGAACACTTGGTGCTGGAACCATGGCACGAGAACCCTGGTGTTGAGAAATGTTCGAGGCTCAAGGGAAATATCTAGCAATGTGCCTCGGACCACCACAAGTATAACAAGATCTCGGCTGCTGATACTGCTGGCCCTAAAACTGACCCTGACAACCTGAGGAACCACCCTGAAAACTCTAGAGCGGCGGTGCATTGATAGGAGCTGGTGGTGCACTGTAGGGCAACTGATCAGAATACTGCATATGAGAACCACGACCACCTGGAGCATCGTGAAACACCTGAAGTGCTGAATGATACGGCCTAGAAGGATGACCCCTACCAAAAGAATCCTTGCCTCCATATGTGGCACCACTGAACCTGCTAAAATGACGGGGCCTCTTGTTAGACCCCTGACCACTCCCCTGTAATAGAACCATCTCAACCCGTCCGGCCACATTGGCTGCATCCTGGAAAGAAATATCACTCCCTGTCTCTCTAGCCATCTGCAATTAGATCGACTAAGCTAGTCCCTCAATAAACCTTCTCACTCTCTCTCGGTCGATGGGAAGTATCATAATAGCATGAGGGGCCAAGGTAATGAATCTGGTCTCATACTGAGTGACGGTCATAGAAACCTGCTGAAGACGCTCAAACTGCCTCCGATAATCCTCTCTCTGAGTGATAGGAAGAAACTTCTTAGAGAACTGGGCTAAGTCAAATGCGGTGATCCAGCTGGTCTAGCCAAACAATAATTTCTCCACCAAGTCTTGGCGGGACCTGACAGACAAAAAGTAGCAAAGTCGACCCCATTAGTATCCGCTATCCCCATGTTCCGTAGAACCTCGTGAAAACTATCCAAATAGTCATGGGGATCCTCTGAAGATGCACCGCTATAAGTAGTAGTGAAGAGATTTGTGAACCTGTCCAACCTCCGCAAAGTATCAGCAGACATAGATGCTCCATCACCGGTCTGAGCCACGACACCCGGCTTAACTACCCCAGATGACTGAGCCGTTGGAGTCTGAAACTAAGGATCCATCTGCTCCGGAGTACGAGTAGTGGGAGTCTGAGATCCTCCCCCATCCGGAGAGACGGTTGGTGCTGCAGGAAGTAAACCTGCCTGAGTGACACTCTCCATGAGGCCCACTAGACGGACCAGAGCATCCTGAAGTACCAAGGTAGGGATGAACCCCTCGGGAACCTGAGCTGGCCCAGCCGGAACTGTATGGGCAGGAACCTCATCAGAAAACTCTACTTGAGGCTCCGCCGTTGGTGCTGCTGCCCTGGGCTGAGCTCTGACCTTGCCTCGTCCTCGGCCCCTCGTAGGAGCTGCAACTGGGGACTCGGGCTGCTGTTCAGTGGATGAAAAAGCACGTGTTCTCGCCATCTGCCAGAGAATAGAGTAAAAGTTCAGTTAGCATTGAGAATTCAAATCGCACGAAAGAGAAGAATAGATGTGAAGTCATTCCTAAACTCTGTAGCCTCTAGGGGATAAGCACAGACGTCTCTGTACCGATCCGTCAGACTCTACTAAGCTTGTCCGTGAATTGTGAGACCTAAGCAATCTAGTGCTCTGATACCAACTTGTCACGACCCGAATTTTCCACCGTCGGGACCGTGATGGCGCCTAACATTGAACCCTCTAGGCAAGCCAGCGTTACCGATTATCTTAAATTGTTTCTTTATTTTTGACAATCAGCAAGTGATATACAAGATCAGCGGAAATAAAAGTGCGGAAGGAACAAATATTTAACAACTTAGTTTGGTACAATTACGAAATTTATAATAACTACAACCAGAATTGGTGTCACAACTTGAGGGACTGTCTATGAATACTACAAATAAAGGTCTGAATAAAACAAAGTACATTTGTCTCAGAAATACATAATGACAGGAAAGAGATAGGATAGAAGGTGACGCCAAGGCCTGCGGACGCCTACAGGACTACCTCGGGGTCTCCATTGGACTGAAGGCAGCAACCTCGATCTAGGGTCCGTAGGGTCCAGTACCGGGATCTGCACAAAAGTGCAGAGTGTAGTATCAGTACAACCGACCCCATGTATTGAGTAAGTGTCGAGCCTAACCTCGACGAAGTAGTGACGAGGCTAGGACACGACAACCAAATAAACTTGTGCAGTTTGATCATATACGAGAACAATAATAATAACAAGAAATAAGCAACTAAATTCAAATGAGAGGGAAACATGCTAAGGGGAGGGAATATCAAGTGATAAAAATAATGAAGTAAAGCGACAAAATAAATATCAACTCAACACCACAGAAATAGTAACACAAAATCAAGTGCACGGCATCACACTTTGTGCTTCATCCTTCGTGCTTTTACACTCTCTCACAATATCATACATGGCATCACCATTCATGCTTTACACTCTTCCTCACCCAAACAAATCAATAACAGCAATCCGGCAAGGAAATCAACAATATAAACAACAATAATAAAGCCATAACGTCCTGGAAAGGGAGCCAACAGTAGAATAAATATCATCCCGGCAAGGGAAACAACTATAACCAATCTCACTTAGTTACTTAACCTCACGTAGAAATTCTCAACTTGAACCAATACTCAACAATGATCAATACCAAGGAAATACCACCAACATGGGTAATTATCAAGTTAAACTCAAGAAAGGCTTAATGAAAAATGACATGAATCACAATATTCGACTCACGGGCATGCTTGACACCAACGTATAGATACTCGTCACCACACCTATACGTCAAACATGATATCAACACGTAGCAAATAGGACACAACACCTATTCCCTCAAGCTAAGGTTAAGTCAAACACTTCCTCGAATTCCACGGCAAAACTCAAGCCTCAATTACCTCTTTTCCTTTGTAGCTCGACTCCAATTAAATTGTATCTTAACATAATTAACTTAACAATATCAATAAATGCTAAATAATTCAACCCCAATGCTTAATTATGAGTTTTCTATCATTCTTCCCAAAAAGTCAAAAATCGACCCTGAGCTTGCTTGGTCAAAACACGAGGTTCAGGCCAAAACCCGATCACTCATTCACCCACGAGCCCAAATATGTAATTAATTTCAGAATCCGACCCAAATCGAGGTCTAAATTCCCAAATTTGTAAAATCCCTAATTCTTCTAAAATCCTTAATTTCTACCCTTAAAGAACAAGATTCAGGCCTAGAAATCTAATGGGTGTTCATGGAGATTGAAAGAAATGAGATTAAGAACACAAACCTATTATTTTGTGATGAAATCCATATTCAAAAACCGCCCAAGGACGGATTCTATGGAAGGAGATATGAAATTATGGCCTATTCCCATTTTTTACTGTTTTAAACTCCTGGACAGACCTTCTACGCGTTCGCGAAAGGTCTTTTGCGTTCGTATAGAACTGGCCCCATTGGCCTTCGCGTTCGCGTGCCTTTGTCCGCGTTCGCATAAGGTATTGACCTATCCCCCAGTTCCCATCTAATGATGTGCGTTCACGAGTGACCAGACGCGCTCGCGTAGAGCCCCCTTCCCAGTGCTTCGCGTTCGCGTCGCGGTCTATGTGTTCGCATAGAGTAACCCAGGCCCCTTCCCCGTTGCTCTTCGCATTCGCGTGGGTAACCATGCGTTCTCGTAGTGTAAAATCACAGACACCAGAAAACAGCAACATCACTAGATTTTCTAAGTCCAAACCACTCTGACGCCTATCCGAAACTCACCCGAGCCCTCGGGGCTCCAAACCAAACATGTACACAACCTTAAAAAAATCCTAGGGACTTACTAGTGCAATCAAAATGCCAAAATAACATCTTAAAAAACGAATTTAGAATTAAAATCAAAGAAAAATCTCAAGAACTTCCAAAGCTTCAAATTTCACAACTACGGATCAGAATCACGTCATATGACCTCTGTTTCTTACCAAATTTTACAGGCATGACTCAAATACTATATTAAACCTGTACTGGGCTCTAGAACCAAAATACGGGCCCGATACCATCAGTTTCAAATATAGCCAATTTCCAAAAACTCTTATAATTTCAATTAAACAATTTCTTTCAAAAATTCATTTCTCGGGCTTGGGACCTCGGAATTCGATTCCATACATATGCCCAAGTCCCATATTTTCCTAGGGACCCTCCGGGACCGTCAAATCACGGGTCTGGATCTGTTTACTCAAAATATTGACCGAAGTCAACTTAAATTCAATTGTAAAGACAAAATTAGCATTTTTCTGAGTTTTTCACATTAAAGCTTTCCGGATATATGCCTGAATTGCGCATGCAAAATGAGGTGAGACAAACAGAGGTTTTCAATTCCTCAAAAAATAGTTTTGACTTATAAAATGAGAGATGACTTTTTGGGTCATCACAACTTGTCTCCCTAAATAGAGCTATAAATAGGAGAATTAGCATCTATTGTAGGCACGAAACATTCTGTACACAAAAGCTTAAATTAGCTCTCTCTTATAATACGATTCTTTGTGTTTATTCTTGAATATTGTTCTCGATTTTTCTACCGGAGAGGCTAAGTTCATAACCAGGCTTGTATTTCTTTTAAATTTATTTCATAATCTTATTTTTTTCTTGTTTATTTTCTATTTCTAGATCAAATTAATTCATGTGTCTATAATCCACGTTGCAAATTCAATTGTACCATTTTACGGGTAAATAATTTGGTTCCCACCATGGGGCCTAAACAATTGTGTAATTGCTTTGATCCATTTATTTGTTACTAACATATTTAAATTCCTTTCTTAGAAAAAGAAAAATCATATATGACAGCTAATGATGTCAACAATGTCTACAATGTGGGAGCACACAATGAACGTGAAGATGTGTTTCAGCGTGATGATTCAACCAAAGAAACCCGCAATGAAGGGGATAATATAACTCTAGTTCGCGAAAGTCAGAATCCTCGACATAAAAGGAGTCCAACTCCTGATGATGCAGATGACGAACACGTTGTTGAAACGGTCAAAATCTTAAGAGAGAACAAAGAGCAATTACGGATCACCTCTTATGACAAGATCAGGTAATGACAGAGTTGAAGCATGCGCTATTGGGAGCTTCCAATAATGATAATGGAAGATACCGATTCCTCCCAGTGTTTCCCACAAGTCAAACGGTTCAAAGACCCGATAACGATGCTCCAAGGGAGGAGTTCCTTTTTGATGAGGTAGGAGGTACTGGTGGTGTATCTGGGAACAAAAACTCAAATGAACCTTTCAAAATTGAGCTCATGAGATTCACGAGGGAAATGAATGAACTAATGGACCAAAATTCTAAAGAGTTTCATGCTTAACTGGGTCATATCCTGGGAGCGTTGTCGGTGTTAAAGAGGTTGGATTCCAAGAAGTATACATAGTTGTCGTTTAAACCAAGTGCAACTCTCGAGCTGATCCGAAAGAGGTTTATTACATCATATATAACAAAATACTATGAGACTTGGATCCACAGAAACACATCACGACCTACACTACGACGGTAAAGGGAAACGACCTAGACCAGCACAAGATCGAATCTATTTATTGAAGATGTTTGGTGAAAAACTTACCAGCCTTAACTTTGTATTCTCTCTTACTTGAGCATTCCATTGATTCCTTTGCAATGCTTGCAGATTTGTTCCCCAAAGCTCATATTATAGCAAGAAAGGTACAGGAAAGGAAAGTGCGTGCTCAATAGAACTCACGGCCACACGACTGTGGACTACTGTCACCTTCGTGAAGAAGTAGAAACATTATTGAATTATGGTCACCTCAGAGAGTTTTTGAGTGACTATGACAAGAACAATTATGGGAGAAATCAGGATGTAGCAGAAACATCAAACCGATTGTAGGGTCACCTCGTATAACAATAACCATGATCATCTGTGGAGACGAAGTAAATAGGGTGACATTTTCGGCAGCAAAGAAGATGAAGATACCGCTGACACATGTAAAGAGGATGCGAGAGGTCTCACAAGATGACTTCAGCTTCACAGAAGAAGATGCTAATGGACTTCTTCTACCATACAATGATGTTTTGGTAATTTCTCTTAATGTTTTAGATTTTAAAATTAAAAGTGTGTTGGTTGATCCAGGATGTTCAACCAACATTATACAATGGAGAGTTTTGGAGACAACAAAGCTGACCGAAAACATAGCTCTGGCAACGAAGCTTTTGGACGGATTCAACTTAATAATTGGGACAACTAGAGGGGAAATTTTGCTGACAACACATGCTGAAGGAGTAAAAAAGGACACCCTGTTCGAAGTGGTAGATGGAGACATTATCTATAATGCAATCCTTGGAAGGCCATGGATACATGCAATGAAGGTTGTACCTTCAACATACCATCAACTGTTAAATTTTCCAACACTGGAAGGGATCAAGCTGATCATAGGAGATCAACCGAATGCAAGAGAGATGAATGTAGTAGCCGTTTCCAGTAGCAAGGGCAAAGAAACGAGCAAATAGCAATTACAAGAACTGGTGCCTTCTTCCATCTCGATTGAAGATGATAAAGACGAGGAGTCATCGGAATTATATCAGGTACCGAGGTCTTTTCAGGTACCGGAGGAGACATATGCGACCAAATCAACCGCGGAAGAGCTCAAACAAGTGGACCTGTTCAAAGAGATCTTGGAAAGAAAATTCCATTTAGGAATGAGGTTGAATCCTGAACTCACATTAAAAATAATGGATTTTCTAAAATATAACGTTGACTGTTTTGCATGGTCGCATTCAGATATGACAGCTATTCCATTGGAAGTGGTTGTTCATAAGTTAAGTTTGGATCCTAACTTCCCTCTGATAAGGCAGATGAAACGACCAATAACAGAGGTCAGAAATAGGTTTGTCAAGGAAGAGGTAACTCGGTTACTGAATATAGGTTCAATACGAGAGATAAATTACCTCGATGGCTAGCTAACGTAGTGGTAATGCCTAAGAAGAATAATAAATTTAGAATTTGGGTATATTATAAAGATTTAAATAATGCATGCCCTAACGACTTTTTTCCGTTGTCAAACATTGATCAAATGATTGATGTTATGGCCATACATGAGTTAATGAGTTTTCATGGGTCTTATTTTGGGTATAATCAAATTTGGATGTATCCGGAAGATCAAGAGAAGACTTATTTCATCACGAATTTTGGCACATATTGCTATAATGTGATGCCTTTTGGGCTTAGAAATGTCGGAGCAACATATCAGGGGCTTGTTAATAACATATTTGAAAAACAAATAGGTAAGACAATAGAAGTTTATATTGATGACATGTTAGTTAAGTATCTTAATGTGGAGATCATCTAAAACATCTCCAAGATACATTTGATATTTTGTGAAAATACAACATGAAGCTCAACCCGGAGAATTGCACCTTCGGAGTTGGTTCCAGTAAGTTTTGGGTGTTTCTAGTCTCTCAAAGGAGAATCGAAGTAAACCCCGATAAAATTAAAGCCATCGAGGATATCCCGAACCAGTTAACAAATGTGAAGGGAGTATAGAGGTTGCTCGGTAAATTAGCGACTCTAAGCAGGTTCATCTGAAGGTCTTTGAAGAAGTGCCATCACTTCTTTTCACTTTTGAAAAAAAAGAATGATTTCAGGTGGAGTCTGAAATGCCAACAGGCACTGAAATATCTAAAAACGTACATGTCTAGCCCTACGTTGTTGGCCCATGTCACTGAATGGGTTTTGAAGATTGACAAAAGGTGTCAAGTTGAACCAGGTCCATCATAGCATACACATCTGAATGAAGCAGTTGGAACAAGAATCGTACAAGTCTAGGAGATATCAGTGATTGCTGAGTATCAAAGAACTAAGAGAATGTCTCCTAATAGGAAAAGGTTGCAAACTGATAGAGATGACAGAAGTTGATTTCAGCTAGGACAGAAATAGAGGAAGGAAGTTGAGTTACAATCAAACTCGTTTACCAAGGAAGAGTTGGATCAGAATTGAATCATGGACTCAACAAACGGACTCTATAAAAAATCAATGTATAACTGTTGAAAGAGGTAACTCACAAGTGCTAAAGTGAATCATGTTCTAAAGCAAAAGTCCAGAGGTTTTGCAAGCAGAATTGTTGTGCGATACAAAGGCTACAGTTCAACTAGAAGAAACAGTTCCATTGTTTGTGTATTGAGTCTAGTTGATTGTAGTAGGAGTTTTAACATTGTATCTTTTCAGCTTACTTAGAAGCAATTGTAATAGGTACAAATTGATCAAGTTAGAGTTAGCTTGAAATCTGTAGAAATTAGCTAGAGGCTAGTTGATACAAAGAGGATTAGAGTTAGTCCTAGGATTACAAAAGAGTTTATTTTGTAAGTCCGTTTTGGCTCAGAGTTTTAGTGAAGAGTTTGAGCAAATCCTACTGAGGAGTAGGTCGTGGTTTTTTCACCTTTTGAGCCAGGTGTTTTCCACGTAAAAATCCCTGTGTCTTTACTATTACTGCTTAATTATTTCGCAAACAGTAGTAAGTAGTATACTAAGAAGAACCAGGTTCTTTTTATTAGACAGCACTCGAAAATTGGGTACTGCACAATTAACTTGTAATATTGTGTAGTATTGAAGTCTAAAACAACAATTGGTATCAGAGCGGGTTATCCTTGAAGAGGCTAACACCTAGGAGAAGATCAAGATGAGTGCACCACCTGGGAACTGGGAAGGTTAATCAACTGCAAGGCTACCACTCTTCAACGGTCAGTACTATTCTTGGTGGAAGAATAGAATGAAAGATCACCTTATTGGTGAGGACTATGAACTCTGGGACATTGTCACTGATGGACCACTTGCAAAAATGAAGAAAACTGCTGAAGGAGTAGATGTGCCTAAGACTAGGGCTGACTGCACAACTGAGGATCTAAAGAAATGGGAGAAGTATGCCAAGGCCAAGAAGTGGATAGTGTGT